>JAOVVI020004114.1:0-18087 GCA_028571085.2 Nepenthes alata | reverse complement strand
TAGATGAATAGAATTACATGGGAAATAGGTCCTCCTGGAATTTCGGATGTTCCCTGCCCAAACTATTAAGTTTTTAATGTCATATCCTTACGATATTATGTGGACCTCTTACTTGCCTGTTAAATCAAGAGATTAAAGGAAAGGGTTAGTGCATAAATTCTGATATTAAATATGCCCCCCCCCTTCTTTAAGTTAAAATACTGAGCTTTCTTTTCTTTTGTTTTATTTTGGGTGGGAGGAATCATCACATTACATATGGTGGTAGAGCCTCGGTCAAGTCAAACTTTTTGTGCGTTAAATTATTTTGTTGTCTTTCTTGTTGTTTATCCCAGTGCGAGGACTCTTGATCTTAGACCGCTAGCAAAGTGGCTTTGAAAGAACGATCACCATGAACACCTACATAAAACATAGCTGCTCTACTGAGTCAATTTGATCTCCAATCACCTATATAAAACTATAACCTTTCCTAAAATGCAGACTTGAACATTTTTTTTTTAACTGAAGTTCTTAAAATTCATTTAAAGTGATTTTGGCTTCTTTTGCAGCTGCCTTTGTCAAATTTAGACTCCAAATTTAGACTCCAAATCCAATTTCTTAGCTACTTTGGACCTCCTGGAAGTAGTCTTCGAATGGTATTATCAGATAGTGTACAATTGTACCATGTTTCTTAGCTGCCTTTGTCAAATTCAGACTTGAATTCTTTGAACCTCCTGGAAGAAGTCTTCAAATGGTGCTATCAGATAGCATACAACTGTACCATATTTACTGTATTGCATTTTATCATTCTCTTGTCAGTGAATACATTCTTTTAGCATTCAAAAATAGTGTGAAGAATAACCTGATTAGGTTGATTGGACTTCATTTTTGTACTTGTCAGTTCAATTGCATATTTTCTTGATTACTTTTGTTTTTATTTTGTCCAGTGCTATAAGGAAAATACTGCATTTTTTTATTGTATGTTTGATATGGTCAACTGCAGTTGAGAGATGAGCTCAATCAAATTCTTGATGGTACTGATAATATGGCTGACCTTATCTAGAAATGTTGGCTGGTCCTGCTTCCCCTGTGGTCGATCAGGTCCCACCTTCCTGCAAATTGGTTCCCTAATTGTCTTACTATGGGATCAAAAATATCAAGAGCACTATAGCAAATAAGGGCACAATTCGTGGAGATGAGAATTATCCTGAGGAACTCCGGATGTTACTAGAATTTACAGCATTCTCATACTTTAGCTTGTCATCTTTGTTTAAAAAAGTAGTCTTAATGTGGCATTTTATTAATTAATTTCTTCCTTCATGAACAGGAAAGAAAAAGGGGACTAGGTCTTAACTGGTGGTTGATGCATTTGGAGGCCTATGTCATGCAAATTGATGGCACATGACACAAGCTAACAGTATGTGTCATGTCTTAATGATCTTGTTTTTCCTTTCTTTGTGATTGGTAATATATTTCTCTTGTGCAGACATGCAGTTTCTGTTTCTGCTGACAAATATTACTGAATTAGGGGCCTATGAGAAAAGAAAAGCATCCGTATCTGATGAATTAATTCTAATATTTGGAGAGCTAATTTGGACTATTGTTAAGAGACAGAAAATAAAAGGATATGTGATTGTCTTACCAATGCTTCCTTGGCATTGATTCCACAGCGTTTCTTTATTTTCTAGATAGGAGTAAACATCAATGTAGAATGGACTCACTAATACACATATTATAAACAAAATTGCAATTGGTGGCTTCTTAATGTGCTTTTCTATGGTGTTGATTCTCTAGCTCATTGATCTATTTATTCTAAGGAGTTTATAAAATCTGGATTTTGCTTTGGTTCTTGAAATTCTATTGCAGTCCTGGTATGCCCCTTCTTTGCTGCTTGCTTAACTTGTTGTAAATGCTGACTCCTGAAAGTGCAAAATCACCTATCAGCATTTACTTCTAAATCACTATGCAAGCACGTCTTAGTTGGCTATTCCTGAAATTATACCCTGCCTTTATTTTTCATTAATAAGAACATAACTTTATTCAGAAGTATCCAGTTTTGAAAATTCCAGTTTGTATGATTTTGATTCTTGAGATGTACAAAGGGCAATGAGACTTCATCTTGAAGATTCTATCCTTTGGTAACCCCATAAAAATGATTCTACTTTTACCTCCTTGTAAATGAAGTCCACAGATTCTGAAGATAGCACCCTGATGATCTGATTGCACCTTACTGTCTAGCTATTTGTCATCTTTAACACTACCAGATAAAATTGGCATATTTGCGGTACTAATGCTTTGGATCAGGAGATAGACCTCCATGGAGAAACAACCACCGAAGGACATATCTCCTACTTTTTCATTTTTCTGCTGCACAAATTACACTTGATTGAAGGGAAGCTCTCCAGTTATAAACTCTTTTTAGTCAAAATTCCGCCTTTTTACTCCCTCCAAAAAATGAATCTATGCTTTGGAATATTGCCTTTGTGTTGCACAAGTTTGCAGCTTGCAAGTTTGGATAGATGACACCTTAGCTGTTCATAGACATCTATAATGAAGTTTCTGGCCATTGCCCTTATTAATCTGGCTCACAAAGTCTTTAATCTCTTCTTGAATGAATCCATTCTCCAAAGAGTAACAATCTCCCCTGTTAGGTATCAGCTTTCTGTGAGATAGGCCCAAAAGTTGCTTGTATGGAACTGCTACGTTCTAAGTTTCAAACATTTATTGCCTAGCGCACCTTCTTTGTTAGGCTTGGAGTGTATCAGACAATGCCGCTGGATTTTATGCTGTTCAGCCTGGCTCTGTCTGGGAAGCTTCACACTGAGGTTCTATTCCCTTTAGTACCCCTTTTGGAAGCACAAAAAAAATGGAGCACCAAATTTTGAAAGCTTTTCTTGCCCCTTGTATTCCATTGAGGACATAAGTTTCTTTGCCAAAGGGCAAGACCTGGATCGTCCAAGGCTTAATTATTGCTCTAATTTGTCAAGGAGTGGCTAGCAGGCAGTCACTCAAAGCCTTGTGGAATTAGTGGCATCGGGCTACTTAATTCACAAAGATCAAAGCAAATCTCACTAGCTTACTGCTGGCATCTTTTTCAGCTTGGTTTGTGCCTCTATAAACACACTACTTTTAGCTTTAACTTGCTAACCAGAATCTCTGAAAAGTGGCAAAAGACTTTAGACGTCATGTTCGTTGATCCCTGTCACCTGTATACTTGAAGATTAAATGATCAGCAAGAGCTATGTACATTTTCTCTTTTCTTTTGGTGACAATGAGAATGGGGTGTTGAGGCTCGGAACCCTGCCCATAGGCAAGGGAAAAGAGGCTTCCTTACCCTTATATTGCAAAGAGGCTATTTGTGTGATTGAATTTATGACTTTTAGGTCACATATCAGTGACACTATTACTATTGTGCCAAGGTTTTTTCTTGTATTAAGTTTCTAAGTTATCAAATTTAGAATCAAGTTAAACTTAGGATCCTACACTGCCCTCAATACTTTCATTTAAGGTACACTATTTCCAACACATGTATGGGGAATAGGGGATCCTGACCCTTTTTTCCCCAAAAAAATGCCAGCAGTACTATTTGCAATCAAGATTGAACGCCCGATATATAGGTAATCACCAAGGATACAAAGCTATCAGGAAAGCCAATGGGTTCTGATAATTGCTGACGAATCTCCATTCAACAGAGTCATGAGCTTTCGATAAGTTAACCTCCTGCAAGCCTAATCCTTTCTGTATACCATTTAATTCTGCTGCTGCTTTAGTCACTCCCACTAAATATCAAAGAATTGGGCCTTGTTGAGCTGTCTCATGTTGGTCTTTATCCCCATGAACTTCAACAACACAATAAATATAACATCTATGGATACCATAATGCCAAAAGTTTTGTACTGTATACTAACCCATTGGATTCACCATGTTTTGTCCACACAAGAAGAACATGAATGGTTTTTCTTATTGGAATCATCATTCTGCATTGAGACGATGACAGCAATATTTTGACACACCACTGTTCAAGAATGTTCCCTCAAGTAATTTAAATCCAAAACCTGATCTGCATTGACAGTATCCCTATCCAACTCGTAGATTTTAGTGAAGCTTTGTTGATATTGTTCCATGTAAGCACATTTCCTTTTCCCTTAAACGTCCTGTAAGCCAACAATCCCTAAATAGTTGGCAAAATCCTTCAAATCACATTTATTAGGAGCTTTGCCTGCAAACTTCTCGTACATTAACTTCAGTAAAAAAACACTAAATATCAAGTTATTAAATATCATGTTTATGTTTGAAATTTTTTTAAACATAAATTTTCTATATCCACTGGGTGGGTTTGGCTATTTGAATCCATTTTCACAATTCATTCCTGTTAGTTTAGTAGAACATCCTCTAACAGTAGAAGTACCTTTATATTTATTTTATCACCTTGAACTTTTTGTTAAAACTAATTTTCCTTTTCTAAGTATGCACTCCTCTAGTGCCGTGCCATGTTAGACACTGATACTCTTAGACCTATGTTAAAATATTATATTTTTTGTGTTAATTCACACCTGATGGGGACATGTTCAAACACGTTTAGTCAAACACATTTAGAACAAGCTTGAGGTATATTTAGGTTATTTTTTTAATTTTCAAACAAGAAATTGGTTTTATGATGATAATTAAATAGGTTTTAGGCTTCTTAGTAATGAGCTAAAAAGTTCAGTATTAGGCTGAGAAGAGATATTATTACAGCGAGATTCCATTCACAACCAATCAAAGAAATAGAAATGCCTGATAGAGAATTGAAGGGAAATGATAGTGAGACAAGCTCACTGTTGTTATTTGTGATTAAGATTCGGTACTTGTCTAGTTATCTTTATTCTCTTCTTCTTTGTGTACATAGTTGATGCAGCAAAACAAGGAGTAAAAAGAAGGAAGGGAGAGAAAAGGAAGAACAGATAAGAGGGAAGGTGGAAAGAAGCAACCAATGAGAAGGGAGGGAAAGGCAACACTCGATGACGACCAACATAATTTCATTCCTCAATAACCAATAATGGTTACGTAGATCTTTTAAAAAAAAATTTAAGACAACAATAATGAAATTAAGGAACCCCAACAATAAGGCAACTGTAATGATAATATAAGAAAACTCTAATAATATAAGGAAACTCTAATAATAAGAAGAAACCTAATAATACAATAATAAAACCTTACAAAATAAGTCATAAATACCCAAGCATAATACGTAAAGCCTAAATTTAATAAAACTAATGTTTAAAATTCGTGACCTCAACAAGTCTCATGGAGTGGAAAGAAGCGACACCATCGGGTTGAAATCATGATGCTCCTGTAGCCAATCTTCCAATCACAAGCTTCTAAGTGATTGTGCTTTCCTTCTTTGGCATATATGAATGTGTGCTAGTGGGGGTTGGTGTTGCGGCGGTGGTAATATTTTTTTTTTTTTTTGTGCGATGACATATGGTTTGGATGTAGGGCATCAGGTATAGTAGGAAGAAAATATCAGTGACAGCTTGTGGAAAATTAGGAATGGCTATGATACCAAATTTGATGCAGAGAAAAGGAAGATCAATTACCAATAATCAATTGTAGTTACATGTCTCTAGATAGAAAATATAAGGAAACCCTTAATGAAATAATGAAATTCTACTAATTAGGAAACCTTAATAACACAATAAAACTATAACAATAACAAAACCTAATAATATAATATAGAAATATTACAAAACAACCTAGGAATAACCACCCATAATAAGTAATGTCTAAATTAATGCAACTAATAAATAAATATTCATATCATCATCATTATGCCTTAGATCCATAGTTGCTGAATTGTTGTTATTATGTTTCTGTCCTAACTTAATATTCGATTACTTTCCTTCATTTGCGTGTTTTTGCCCTAACTCTTTCATTCTCCTTAGCTAGAAAGATAGCTTTAAGCAATATTTTATGATTAGCTCTCTTTGTTGAATCATAGTCAGGCTTTTGGTTATGGATTTCTTCTTTTTTATGTTGTATTCTATTGTGAACATTGGTTGGCGTTGACCATGATTAGTTTTTTATTCTCCTCCTTTTCTTTTCTTTTTGTTTAGTAGTAAGAACCATCTTTTTTTTTCCTGAGGTTCCCTGACTCATTTTTCATTGATAAATTGCTAGTTTAGGAGCTTTTGCTTGTTAGAAAGTGCAAAGTGGAGTGTTGACCAATATATTTTAAATTACTGTTGTTTAATAAATTATATTCCTATACCTATAAAAATTATGTATTTCAGTTAATTTATCTCTAGCGTGTTATGCCTAAATTTTTAGGAAAATAATGTCTTTGTGTTAGTGACATGTTGTATTTGTATCTCGTGTCCATGTCTGTACTTCTTAGTTAGTAAGTATATGATATGAATTATCCACCCAAACACAAGTAATTAATAAATGATATTAAGTTACTACTGTTTGATAATTTAAGACATTATGCTTTTGCTGCATTGTAGATTTTCAGGTGCTATAGCATTGGTGACCCTAGTGCATGAGCCATCCTGCATTGCTGGCTCTAGGAAGGATCACTTGTGTACAAATGCTCAAAAAATCCAAAAAAATGAGAGTTGCGGATGCAATTTTTTGGAAGGTTTTCATAGCTTTGCTTATTTTCCAAAGGAAATTTGCAAATCAAGGTACATCTTGGCTGCTTCAAGTGTAATGTGTAATGTTCTATTTTTCATCATCTTGGTTAGAAACAAAATTGCTCTCTGTTTTCCCTTGTCATCAGACAGATTTTGAGTCATTGCTCAGGAGTTTGAAAGATGTTGGACAATGTTTCAGTTGTTGAATGGTTGGGCATAGGACTCGAAAGGAAATTTAACAAGCATCGTTCTTGAGGTTTATTCTTGCAATAATAGTGAAGGTTGCTCTACTGTGACCTAGAGTTTCTGAATCTAAATCACTAAAACAGTCTTTTTGCAATATAGATGTAAGGCTACTTACATATGACCCCTTACAAACATCATGATTTGAACGCCTTATGTATGGGGTTGACCTTTAGTATTAAAAGTAATGCATGTTGAATTTTTTGATCATTCAAGTCACTAGTCAACCAACCCAAGTGAAGCAAGAATATTCAGGTTGGACCTGCAGAAGTCATAATACTAATACTAGGATTGGGTCAAAATTTTCTAAAACAGAGTTATTATTATATGAGATATTCCTTTGAAAAGCTATATGTAAATTTGCAGAATATTGCAAAGCTTTATCAAATAATACAAAAAATGGGCCTATTTTTCTTTTGTGATACACAGGGCAATCACAAATTCAAAGCTAATAATTTCTCTTGGCATTTTGGCTTGGTCTTCATTAATTGAATCATGAATTTTAGCATTCACAATACAAATATATATATATATATATATATATATATATAAAGATAATAAATTAATTTGTTGTCTAGATTTTAGTCATACTGAAACTTTAGTGGGTCCATTCCGCAAAACAGTGATTGCATGCATGAACCTAATTGTTTAAGAGTTAAGTAGTTACCTATTTTGTTTGTCACATAAAGTTCATATATTGCCTTGTTAATATCGAAAGTTGTCTCGATTCACAGCGGAAGAATTGAGAAAAGTAACAAAACATTTGAGCAAAAGATACTTTCCCTTCTCTCCATCCCTTAGCCTAAAACCAATGCCAGAGTGAAAGTTGCAAATCGCCAATAGATGCACGATCTGGTAAGTGTACGCTTTTCTCACTTCATCGCACAAGCACATCCAAGAATAAGAATAATGCTTTTTCATGCTGAATACCCAATTTGAATTTTGGGTATTCTATGGATTTTTGGTTATTTGAGTATTTGTGCACAAGCAACTCTACACCATATTTTGATAGGAGAAACTTAAAATGAGGGAGTTTGACAAATTAAAAAGAAAGCATGTACAATATTATATGATTATTAGGCATTTAAGATTGTTGTAGTTGTCTCTTTTCTGAAACGGAAGAGCAATGTATGTCCCACATCTTATAAAATTAGTATAAAACAGAACATCAGATAGATACAAAGTTACTTTTTTTATTTTTTATTTCAAGCAAAAGTTAATTTCCCTTCTCTCTCTGCTGCTAAGGAGAAACAGAATTGGAAGTTCTATTGCCTATCTATGCAATTAGGTAACAAAATGTACGCCTTCTTCATCACTCAAGCACACACAACAGTAACCAATAAATTACTACTTTTTCATGTTGTCTATATATCCCATATGAAATTTGGGGAATCTGTGCATTTAATGGTTATTTGTCTCTTAATTTTTAGAAGGGCAAATTTCATTCTGGGACCTTGATGTGTGATAGGTTAGATAACATTATCCAATGTTAATAAATTGATGTCAAGATGATAATATTTTGTTGCTAGTATAGCAATGTCATAGTTTGGTGTATTGAAACAACAAAAGTAAAATTGATCCTTCTTGCACACTTCAGATTTAAACCTTTCTCAAAAACAATTTTCTGTGTCAATCAACATTAGAAAGCATATTTGTTTGGCAAAAAAAAAAAAAATCTAATTTCAGCATCAATTCATTTACATTTACACTCACTTTAAAACTTGAAGGTTCTTTCGTCATATCCACCTCATTGTCCTTTCCCTCTTCGGCAAAGGCAAACCAAGCGAAGAGAGTGAAATAGGAGAAATATTTCTCATCTTGTCTGCCTTCTCATGCCTATCCTCGTACTTTTTCTCAATCGCCTATGAGATGTTAGATATAGGTTGCACCAAGTTGCCTATCTTGCTCAAGAACCAAGAGTTTCTGATGGGGTAGTAAGAATCTTGTCCAATCCGTCCCCCCCTTCATGTGCCTCCTCCCCCTCCCCCTCTCGAAGAACACACAATAACACACTGATGGTGAGCCCAGGAATGTACTAACCAGCCTTGTACAGGCCTAACAAGGGAAGTAAGAATCTTGTCCAATCTGTCCCTCCCTCCATGTGCCTCCCCCCCACCCCGACAACACACTGATGGTGAGTTCAGGATTGTACTGGCCAGCCTTGTATGGGCGCGCAACAAGGATAGATTTTATATTGCCTAGACATAGAAAGCTAAACTTGGACTCCTATGCCTGGAGTTGAGCCCAAACTATCCTCAACATAGAGGAATCCTAGGGTAAATCACTTCTCTAATGGCCTTTATTGCTTGCCTTGACAGCATGTACAAACAAGAAGATGAGAAAGCAGTCTTAGCAGTGGGGGTGTGATAAAGGGGGATCATGTTAGCCAGAGGTTATCGTCAGCAAGGTATGCTAGCTAATGAAGTGTGATTTCCAGAAAAAGTGAGGGATGATAGCTTCATTTGATTCTACTTTACTTCCAACGTCCTTGGTTTTAAAAAATTGAAACTACCTACCTAGCAATTCAGCCTAATTCTCTACCCTGGGAAAACATGTAGTAACAAATCTGCCCAAAACCCATATATGCTTTAATGAAGTTTTTGGATAGGGCACTAATACTATTTGTTTTTTATGATATGATGTTAATTTGATATATCAACCAATTAAAAAGTTGATATTTTTTCTAGGATACATATATGCATACATTCATGAATCAAATATGCTTATACATGAATAAAAAATTGTCTATATAAATACTTCCCTAATATAGGATAGGACACTATTATTTTTATGGCATACTTTTTGTCACATTGATATAGCAGTAATACAAGGGAAAGGTTGCTTATATCTGAACTTTCCTAATCTCACAATATGGGAGCTTCCTTACTAAACCAGCCTTTGTCTTACTTATTTTTCCATTAATAATGTAAACCAATTAAAAGGCTGACACATGTTCTGGGAAATATACATCAATCAAGCACATGAAAATTCTATTCTTTATTAAATACTTTCCAATTATATCTTGGAAATTAAAGCTTTTCTAAAATTGGGCATTCTTGAGCTGAACATGTACCATATATTTGGGTATGTAGCCAATTATGGGCCACATTCAGACTTTCAAGATACGAATGTTTTATTGCCTGCATGCATAGAATGGAAAAAGCCAAAAGGTGGGTAAAAGTTGAGTTATAAGAAGTTCGAACTTATTCATTGAAATTTCTTTAGAGCTTGAACGAAATCTTACTATTGAACTCTGGCACAGATAAAGAGATAATGCTTAGCTTGACTCTATCACGGGCCTTCGGTTTGTTTAGGTACTATTCATTACTTGCACTTTTGGCATGATTAACTAGTTTGATTTTATGTGTCACTACTTTAGTTTCAAATAAGCATTTAGGTAATAAAAAATGTAATTACAAAAGTATAGGTTGTATATTTTGTGTCCAAAATCATTTTCTTTTGTAACTATAAGAGTGTGACACATGTTGGATCATTTGCTGTGTCAATCAATGTACAAATCATGCAAAAGCCACGTTGTCCTTCCGGAATAACTAATCTGCCAACGGATGATAAACCAGCTCTTCCTCCACTGTCTCTCCTCCTCCCTATTTCATTTAGATTGCAACAAGAAAGAAAAAGAAAAATTCATTGCATCTTGCTATTATTTCTAGTAATATGTTTGTGTATAGGGATTTTCTTAGTGTTTTTTTCCTAGGGAGTGATAGAAAATATGATGATTGTGTTTGGATACATGCATCATAGAGGTATGTTCTTAAAGGCTATTTGGTAAGTTAGAGAAACAGAGAAGAAAATTTGACAAAAAATAAGTTGCTGCTGGTGCTAATTGGTGACTGTGTCAGATTTTAGATGACGATGAGTACGAGCAGCAGCCTGTTTGCAATGGTGAAGACCGAGAAAGTAACGGCATGTTTGACGTGTCCCCTCTGCAATGAGCTCTTCACTGATGCAACTACCATCTCTGAATGCCTCCACTCTTGTGAGTCTATCTCCCCTCCCCCTTTTTAGATTCTGTTATCTTTTCTTTTCTGTTATGTTGGTATACATTTACTTTTCTTTTGGTATGCGTTTAAGCTCTACTTTATATCTTTTTCACTCTCATCTTGTTGCTTTCCTTTCTGTGTTCTTTCTTTTCATTTATTAGATATCAGTATTCACAATTCACTGATATGAAGTTCTTTGTTTTTGCATTATTTTTACCAAGAGTAGCCTTGTTGCTTTTTACTTGAATTGTCTTATTTATATGTTGGTAGTAATGGTAAAGTCATTCTTAAGCCAAGCCACACCACTGACAACCCTTAGCTAGTGATCCAGTTGCTTCCATTGACTATAGAGATGGTGTAATGGATAATTCAACACGAGTTTGTGGCAATATAACTTGGGACGTTGATAAAGAAATAAAGTATTGTTTGTTGGGCCGGCGTGAATTATGCTTTTGGAAGTGGTAATTGGCAAGAACATTTATACTGTTTTACTTTTGCTGGGATAGCACTTTGGCACTGCAGTAATTACAATTCTCCTTGTTGTCATTGAAACACATGCTAACTGAGTTCATACTCAGATGCTTCTATAATCTATTTGTCTTTTATTCTCTACTAGCTGAACATGCACTTTTATGGCCAGCTGTTAAGAAATATTTTTGTCCAGTTCCCTGCACAGAAGCTAATTTTGCATGTTGGAACATCAGGTGGTCACCGATGCGGCACTTAGTGCTCACCTCACTCACTTGAAGCTAAGCCAGCTTTTACACACGGTGAGACAATCCTTTGTGTGTTGAGCCTTGGAAGCTTAGTAGTTAGGCACGCACAACAAATGTGTTAAACAGAAAACTGTTTTGAGTGAATGATAGCTTCTTATTACATGGAAGGGACTTACAACTTGGAACTAGGGTTTTTCAAATAAGTTCTCATGGAAGTGGTTCCCCTTCTCTTCGTTAACCTCAAAGCACAATCAACTGCTATGTTCTCGCCTCTACAAGTCTTTAATAAATACTTGTGATATTCACATGCTAGAAGATTAATGTACGAATTTTCACATGCTTTTAGATGATTTAACAGAACCACAGCACTTAGATATTTCTAATCCAATAAATCCATATACTGGAGTATTTATCTTAATGAAAAGTCTGCAAGTTGTATCCTCCCAAGCCTGGCTGCTTAATTTGGGCCATTGTTAGTGACATATTGCCTCGGAGAAAGGACTTAATTATTCTTTTCATATTTCCAAAAATTGATTGCAACAACATAGTTCATTCTCATGGAATGAGTTCTACTTGTAATGTTTTTGTGTTGCTCATTGCTGTAGTTTATTTTTCCTTTTAGTACCCACATGATTTTTGCCTATGTTTCAGTTGATGTTAACAAGAATTTTGCATATATGGCTTGCTAGTAGCTTGTTTCTCCATGTAGTACTTTTATCTTGTCATTCATTGTTTGCATTCATATTGAGGATTTATGAACTTTGAGGTAATTTCATCTGCAGCTCTATCATATTGCATTTCTATGCTTATTTGTTTCTCTTGAATCAACATAAAGTTTGCAGAAACTGTATTAGTGACAAGATAACAGAGGAAGATTTGAACTGCTGTCCTGTCTGCAACATATCCCTGGGTTGTGCTCCACTAGAGAAGCTCAGGTAGTAATATTCTTCTGCTTATCTGTCTTCCCATCATAACTTGGTTCTTATTGCAATCTCTGAGCCATCTTCATGGTTGCTTATGCTGGTCATAAATTTTATGCCATGCTGGCAGTAAATGAAGTGGCTGAGTTGCCAATAATTTTGTGCTTTTTCATGCTCAATCTGACATCATTGTCATTTTTTGAAACTTGATTGAGCTTATCTGTCTGACTCTATGAAACTCAGCTGTATTGTTTTATGTTGATAAATAATTCTGGCTACAGAGCAGACCGCAACTTGCAGGCAATAAGGGTAAAGATGTTTGCTGTTGATCGGAGAAAGTGTGATGTGTCTTCTGTGGAAATGGAAAAGACTGAGGAATCTGATGCTATGCCCTCTGTTCCATTGCCTGTTCGTAGGAGAGAGAGATCCCTTTCTTCCTTGGTGGTTAGAGCTCCTAAACTGATGACCCAGAGTGTTAGGACAGGAAGAAGATCAAATTCAGGTAGAAGACGTGCCATAACTTCACGAGGATCCGTTCCTCTTCTCTCTAAGGAGCCAATTAAAGGAGAAGATCATCCTGAGAGTTCAATGCCACCTGAGCTTTTATCTAATATTAAATGTGGCCAAATGCAGGTAATGTGTATGCATTACTTGATTTGTTCATTGTTAAGTTTTATCCTTGGATTTTCT
Source organism: Nepenthes alata (assembly GCA_028571085.2). Classification (NCBI taxonomy): domain Eukaryota; kingdom Viridiplantae; phylum Streptophyta; class Magnoliopsida; order Caryophyllales; family Nepenthaceae; genus Nepenthes; species Nepenthes alata. Next base: position 4,927 of record JAOVVI020004114.1, on the reverse strand, counting down.
AGTCTTTGTTCTTATAGGACAAAACCTACTCCTACCCCATCACCTAATAACTTAATCCCTACCTCATCCGGTTCCTTGATACAGCATCGAATTCTCTTTGAGCAAATGGTCTTGAGAAATTTTTGCAGTCCGCATTCTTGTAAATGTTACGTTAGAACATGAAAAGTGATAGGTTGTGCATAGTTCACACTTGCTATTGCAATGGGTTTATGTGTGCTGATGCATGTGATTGTAGATTAAGTCCTATTCTTAGGCATTCACCTAACTCAAGTTTGTGAGAAGATGGCTTTTAGCCGGTCTACACACCTTGTTTATATGTTGTCTGATAGAAACTGTTGAGTGTACCTTGCACTTTCTTTGAGAAGTCCTCAATTTTCCCGCTTAATATTGTCCTTCTTGCAGGATTTATCTGCTGCGGATTCTTCCAAGCAGCGAAGCTTTTCTCCTAGAAAAACAGGTCCAATCTCTGGTGAATTTACCAAAGAAATCATATGGCCACCAGAAAGGAAAAGTGATCTGTGGAAACCTTTCAATTGTCTTGTAGAAGCTGCAAGCACATCAAATCCTGCTGACTGTATTTCTCATGGATCAGCAAGCAAATCTGTGCCACTGGTTTGTCGTGAGAGTGAAACACGTGGTCATAAAGATATTTCTGATGGATCGCCAGGCAATTCTGTGCCACTGGTCATTCTTGAATACAAAACACATCATCATAAGTGTATTTCTGATGAATCAGAAGGCAAATCTGCACCTCCTGTTGTTAATCAAAGTGAAACAGTTGATGACAAAGCCAAAGAAGCAAACAGATGGGCTCAAAGATTGGAAGCCCATGATAAAAAGAATGTTTCAGTTCTTGTGGCATCAGGTTCAGAGAATTTCAGAAGCATCTGTCTCCATGACAAGGAGAGGAGCTCCACTGTTCAGCATACAAGTTCATTGAGATGCAGAAAGATGCATCGGTCTAAGAGCACAGCTCCTCCAGCGGAATTGACTATTGTGCCACAACCACTAGTTGATGCTGTGTGTAGTGAACCCGATAAAAGGACTGCTGATGGATCAGATGACAAATTTTTGCAACTGGTTGTTAATGAAAGTGGAAGACATGGTGATAAAGAAAAAGGCCCAAAAGAATGGGCTCAAAGATTCGAAGCCCATGATAATATGAATGTCGCAGTTCTTGTGCCATCAAGTTTAGAGAAGCCCAAAAGAATCTGTCCCCTTGACACACAGAAGAGCTCCATTGTTGTGCCAACAAGTTCAATGAGACCTGTAAGGATGTGTCGGTCTAGGAACATGGCCCCAGTGGAGGAATTGGCTATTATGTCACAAGCTGTAGTTGATGCTGCAAGCAGTAAACCAGACAAAAGGATTACTGATGTATCAGCCAGAAAATCTGTGCTACTGGTTTCTCATGAAAGTGAAACACGTGATTATAAGGGCAAGGGAGCAAAAGAATGGGCTGAAATATTGGAAGCCTGCGATAAGAAGAATGTTTCAGTTCCTGTGGCATCAACTTCAGAGAAATCGAGAACCATCTGTCTCCATGACACAGAGAAGAGCTTGATTGGATTACCAACAGGGATAACGAGACCAAGAAGGACACATCGGTCTAAGGGCGCAGCTCCTCCAGAGGGATCTAAGCCACTAGCTGTAGTTGATGCTGTGAGCAGTAAACTCGAGCAAAGGATTACTGCAATTTGGTTTACATTAGTTGCTTCAGCTGCCCAGTAAGATTCAATCCTCCTTGGCATATAACATTTTTTTGCTGATTAAAAAAAAGTTGCTAATCTTCATTTATACAGTTTGGTAAATATTGAACTTGTGTTGTTGAATGAATGGTCACAGTGCTGGATATGCACCCTTGCCACAGATCCCTTCATACTATTTGAGAGTGAAGTAAGACCCTTTATCCTTCTTAAGTCATGCTTGTTCTGCTTTTGTTGTTCCTTTCTTTTCTTTTCTTTTCTTTTTTTTTTGTTTATACAGTGAAAACTGAAATGCTGAATTTTGCTCCCCAGCCCTCAAGTTGGGAGATCTGTCAAGGTCTTATTACTAGTAATATATGAGCTATTTCCTATCTATTGGTTTATGACACTGGTGCAGTGCAATGAACATCCTGCTCCTATGAAAATCAGAATTATTTGTTTTGCTGATTTTCCATGTTTCTGAGATATCAGGAGCATGATCTTTGGACAGTAAAAGATTGATGGTTGGTTGTGGTAAAACAAATTGCTTTTGTATTTTTGGGTAGTTAAAGCAACCAATGTACATGATGTTTCTGAGGAAATGTTTCTTCAGAAAATATATTGAAATCAGAAGCTTATAACATCACTCCAATCTCACATGAAGACATTTTCTACCAAAATAAGTGATACGTTATTTTGAATTATTTGTGGTTTACATGCTAATTAGACACCTTTCTGTTATTGGAATATATGGGATTGCTTGCCTATTCTTATTATGTACGAACATGGACTACTAAATGTTGCAGTGCACTGACATTGTAGCCAGATTACTCTATTAACCTTCCTCTGCCAGGTAAGTTTCCTGCATGATCCCCTCTTCATGCTTTTGAGTAGTTGAGTATGACTGGGTTAACATATTTTATGCATATATCTACATTGAAATCCTAATTGTAGGGGGTAAAAAGTTGGCCTAGTGTTCAAAGCCTCAACATTGTGGAGTTTTGAATAGTCGGATGTATATAGTCTTATCCAAAAATTATAAAGAGATTATTCCTATAGTTTGATCATGTGACCTCTAGAGTAGGGTTCAGCAACTTTATCATTGTCTTCGGGCTAATCCTGCCATTACTAATTAAGCCATTTTTTGGGGGGATGCGTCCTTCGTTGTGTGGCCTAACACTTCTGGTGCTTGTGCCTTGTATATTATGATTTGCACTGCGTTCTGAGCATAATACTGAAGGTTTCTTGGTCATAATAGTAGATATAGTAATAGTACTGACAAATGGCAATATCTTTGCCTGTCATGTAAGAATGTAATAGGTTATTAGTATAGAGTCTACTCAATTTCTGAATCAGAGCATTTCATGAGGGACAACGTACATAAGAATCTATTAAGATGTGTAGCGGTCTATTGGGGTATCTTTCATTAGCTTCTTGTGGTATTTCTCTTTGTGAATCTAATTTCTGTTAATGATATCATTATGCTTAATTCTCTAATCCAAATGATTGTAATCGTTAACTGTACTGCAATGAGGAGGGATAATACTGCAATTGGGGAGTAATCTCACCCCAACATCTGCAGAGCTTGCACCATTCAACAAATACACACTAATATACTGTGAATTTCCAAATTATTTGACCAATTTTATAACCTTCCTCTCCAGACACACATGAGAAAAGTATATGGAAAATATTCTCAACTTTTCTTACTTTTTTTTATTTTTGTTCTCAACTTTTTCTTTTGTACCAATTTTATTCTATCCAAAGAAAAAAAGTCAAATTTGATCACATTTTGAGCTGTATGTTAAAGCACAAGTGACACTAAAGAAAGACTGAAGAGTGCAATCAAGAGAAAAGAATTGAAAAGTATATTATCTAAGAAAAGAATTGGGTAAACGTTAAAAGTTGATAGTAGTTTTGATAGTTGTCCTTGAACTCATTCTAGGTGATTTGCAGGCATGAGTAGTTGGTTTTAAAGTGAAAGTACTCGTGCCTTGGTGGGAGCATTTGTTTTCTCTTTGCAACTTCTTTCCTTGGTTTTCTTCTCTTTTATATCATCTAGTTGAGATCTGATATCATCATGGATAGATAGAACTGCAATCTGTTTTCTGTGTTATTGGCTTTAATTAATATTCCCATCTTTCTATGTCAATTGATCATCGTCTTGTCCAGGGACATCAACATACCTGCTTTAATTATCAGTAAATATGTTGCCAGGAAACTCAATCTTCCTAGTGAAGCTGAGGTATGTTCATCTTTGCCAGTCCTGTCCATTGGAACGGTAGTTTTGCATATTATATGCATGCATCCATTTGACAGTCTTCCCTTTTTGTCATGATGCGATGTACTTTTGGGTCCTCAAATGACAATATTCTAAGATTTACATATATGAAGCTGCTTACATATTATTGTTTTTCTGTGCATATTGTGCAACATTGTTTAAAGTGAGTTTGGAAAATCTAGGATAAGAAATCTCCAATGTGATGTTGTCTCCCCTCTGATTCAGTGTTATCTAAATACAGCTCAACTGAATTACATTCAAGCACTCTCTTATGTGATTGTACTGCAATCCACTCTCAATATATTTAAATAATGGTGCATAGGGAAATAGGTTTCCCAACATCAGAATTTAGTACAATATTGTTGATTTTTTAGCTTGGTATTTCAGTTGTGGTCGTAGTTGCAGTGTATGGGATTTTGTAAGATGACTACGCTAATGATTTATTATAGCGTGAGTTTATTCTTTCTTCCAAAATCTCATGAAATGTCAGTGTGTTGATTACTTTTCTTAGAAACCCTAAATGCATGAATATTTGTGCAGTGCATTACCCATTTTTTTATACGTAACACCTGCATCTTCCAAAATCGCATGGAATGTCAATGTGTTGATTACTTTCCATAGAAACCCTAAATGCATGAATATTTGTGCAGTGCATTACCCATTTTTTATACGTAACACCTGCATCAGGGTATCTTGTGCGAAGCGCATGCTCTGTATGCATATCGCTAACAAGAAAAACGCCCTCCTTTTCTGCACTTCAGTTAAGAAAAAGATGCGATGGCAGTCTAGTACCCTACATAGGGTGATTGTCTTGGTAACTAAAAGGGTAGCCCAATGTCTGAGACTGTCTACATTGCAAAATTGGTGCAGGTGGAGATCATGTTCCAAGGTTACCCAGTGATTCCCACCCTGCAACTGAGGCACTTGATAGACTTGTGGTTGCAAACTCGTCCGACACCAT
>JAOVVI020004113.1:0-18089 GCA_028571085.2 Nepenthes alata | reverse complement strand
AATTATAAAAATTATTTTTTATATATAATATAAAAATAAGATCATATATTTGACCATTTTGTAAGACCTTACACACATAGTTTCATATATCAAATTATTATTATTTTTATCTATGATGGGTAAGTTTAAGATCATCATTATAAGTAATTTATGACTATAGAATTTCCACCCTGTGATTTCTTTCTACCCTTCCAAGGCAACTAGTTTATGATATTGTCATAATTTACCTAGCTATGAAAAGCATGGAAAGAAATTAAATACACACATTCCTATCCCAACATCATAAGAAAATATTATATAATTTAAACTTATAACTTAAAAGTTATAGCAGAATAACCTTATCATTATACAATTCTCATCTTCAAAAGTATATCGAGTTGCATCAAAATAGAAAGCTCAATGTGGGCCAATTCGTCTTGGGAAGACTTGTATGTCTGTGTGGGTCAGTTTGTCTTGGGAAAGACTTGGTTGTCTTACTTGAATCAAAATCACTGATTTTGAAGTCTAACACTTACTTCTATGAGAAAAGGATCTTTCTTACAGTTTGTTAGAAGCACTGGTTCAAGCAAATAAAACAATCTCCCTACAGGATAAGAATAAAATTACTTGCATTTAATCATTCATAAAGCTTACAATGATAGAAACATGGTATAGTGGGAAACCCTCTTAGGCAAAGACTGACAGTAAGTTTTTGGAATTGCTACGTCTTCCTATTTTGTTGCGGTGATGAAGACATTTACTTCTGAATTCTCAAAATTTGCGTACCCATAAAACTTAACAGTATAGGAGTTCATCCATCCACACCATAGCCAGATGTTTGTTTTTCAACACAGCATGATAATTCCACACTTCAAATTACTTTTTATCTGATCTGAGTTCAGATGTTTGTTTGCTACAAATAGCACTGACATGCATCTTACAAACACCCCAAATCTCAAGTTGTTTTTAAACATCTCATGGTATTAATTCTTGACTATCTTGGGTAGAGTTATTACTGGTCTATCAACACAAGCATGCAGTGGTATAATATATGATATGTCAAAATGGTTAAGTCAAGTCAGATTAATGAGAAAGTACACCGACTCGTACTTTCAAAACTGCAAATTGATCAATAGCTCATGCACAGACAAGAACAGCTGATAACATGTAGAAGTGATCATACACTCACCATCAATTGAAAAATGTAAAATGCTCATGGAAGCCCGGATACATTTTTCTTACACGCTTTGTCTCACCAGATGAAGAAAAAAGTGTAATGAACTTTGCATTTACGACTAAATTAATAACACACAAGTTAATCCAGCAAAAAGAACATACTAGCTTGGTACAAAAGCATAAGGGTATCAGCAGTTAAGTTCACCAAATCACGTCCTGCAGGCACACCTGCATATAATCTCTTACAGAAAATGACACCTTTATTGATTGCGAACCCAGTGACTATGAAAATGACAATTTTCGGGAAATCGATACCGTTGGATCAAGGGAAGGGAGTCCCCGGGTTTCCGTTCTTTACTCTTCATTTTTCATTTTGAAGAATGTTATGCAGGGAAATGGTGGAACAAAAGCTGATGACCTTATGAAAGCTATTCACAGGAGATGGCAAATGGGGAACCCTTCTCCAGCTGCAATTGCTATCGCTAATTTCACAAACACAAGCCGGGTAACACTTATGATGCTCCTCGTTGAACACATAGATCAAATTCCCAAGCCCCACGCATTTCAAGCTCGCAAACCTATCATCTTCCTCGTAATCAAACAGGCAATACAACAAATCTTGAGGCATAACCGCGATCTCACTGAATTCTATCGTCCTCTCGTCGACCCTCCACAAGATAACCGAAGGCCCGCGGGGAGGGCTGTTGCACAAACCAGCTAAAACCAGCTGATCTTGACAGGCAATCAGGAAGGAAGACACAACCCCGGGAGGCCTTAGCGTCTGAACATCACTCCAACAACGCCTGTCCAAATCAAATGCTGAAACGAAACAGGAATAGATCCCAAAAACATAGAACTTGCCTCTGAACAATGCCGAGGAGAGCGAATGGGATGAATTCCCCGGCCTAAATGCCGCCGGGAGAGGAGGGCAGACCTCCCAGGAATCCGACCTCGGGTCGTATATCTCGACAGCTAACCTGTCCTCGATATCCACCAATCCTCCGATGAATCTAACACCACCAACAACAATGAATCTATGGATTCCTGAGCTGTCGATGAACACACCCACAAGGGGATTGCATCTAGAAAACATAAGGGGAGAGGTTTCCTGCCAAGAAGAATGAAGGATCGGGGCATAGCCAAATCGGGCATTGGTGGAAGGGGTGGTGGTGAAGAAGAAGCCGACTGAGCCAATGAAGGAATGCTCGTGGGAAGGGGTGGGGAAGAGGGAGGTGGGCAGGCGGAGCCACTCATCGGCTTCGGGATCGAACGCGAAGGCCTGGTTGTTCTTGAGGAAGATGTTGTTCTGACCGTAGAGGAAGAACCAGGGCTTCTTGTAGGCGGAGACGCGGGAGGAGAAGGATGGGGAGGAGACGAGGGAACGCCAAAGCTTGCAGACGGAGGCGGCGCGGATTATTGAGCGGATTGGGAGGAGCGAGAGGATCAAGTCGGTTAGATCCGCGCCAAGGGTTTCCCAATTTGATTGAGATAAGGCTTGTGGGTTTGGTTCCACATCCATTAAAGCAACTCCTAGATGCAGAGAAATTTGAAATTGAAAGGGAAACCGGCGATTTCAGGCGGTATTCACATGGATTTGAACAATAGCGTTAGCGTGACAGTTGCTCAACTACAGAAGGAGCAGAGAGGGTTTCACTGGCGGGAGAGAGATGGGAGGAATGGAAATAAATTCAGGAAGGATCAGTACATAAAGCGGAGGGAAACAAATGCTTTACATATAGAGAGGGAATTCAAAGGAAAACTCATGGGGATGGGAAATTCTCCATTTTCGGTTTCCTGAGGTCTTCATAGAAAGTGGTTGAGGGGAGGATGGAAGAAAGATGCGTGTAGTTAAAGAGGAAGAGAGTGGGTAGTTGAGCAGAGGGAGACAGTAAGAGAAGGACGATTGACTTTGTAAAAATTACCAAAAAAATATAAAACAAAATAAAATAGGCTGTCGAAATGAAATTTTCTTTAAAAAAAATTAAAAATTTACAGGAAAAAAAAATGATGGATATTTATTTTCTTATCGAAAATAAATTCTAGAATGTCAAATTAAACACGTTACATGATATTAAATTCAGTCCCATAATTAGAGTTTTCAATGGATGCCATATTATAAAAAAAATTTAAATATAATAATAATATATTATTAAGTAATATTAACCAGATACTCTATTTATTTTTTAATAATATTTTATCTTATCCGTTTATTATTGATAAATGTGTATTATATTTATTTTTAAAATATTTAAAAAATAAAAAAAATTAAATATTTGTCCGAAGTAAAATAATAAAAATATAATTAAATAGACTATAATGGTGGCCTACCTGATATCTGTTTTGCTAAGTGGCCTACGTAATATATTTCATGATACAGAATGAGGAAAATGTGTGGACCGGTCCGAAGTGGGGTAGGTTTAGACTACACGTGGATTATTTATAAAATATCAATTAATTAAAAAATATATATATATATAGTTATTATAAAATAAAAGAGACAAAATAAATAAATAAATATATATATATATATAATTAAATTTTTAAAAATTATAGTTATATCATTTTTCAAGTCTCTTTAAAAATATATATATCTTGAATGTGTTGAATAACTGATCTCATCCAAGCATACTTTCTATTTACTTTACATATAGTAACAATCTTAGAATGATTTAAGAAAGTAGTGGATAAAGTATACTTTACTGATTTTCAAGATGCAGTAATAGTTCAATAAGTAAATAAATCATCCGTCTGTGATCGACCTTTTTGCAGATTAGATAAATAACTTATATCTGTATATTTGATCAATTATGCATTTGATGCATTAGGGTACAATAATCTCATACCAATTATTCCATGAAAATAGCCAAAAATATGTTTGACCTCATTTCAATGTCTTTTAGTTAGAGTAAACTATATCTTTTCAATGAATAAATTACAAATACAATATCAAGTCATGTACAATTTGCTATATATATCAATGCAACTATGGCACTTCACGACGAGAAATTTTTTCATCATTTTTTATAGAAAAAAATAAATTAATTTTTACATTTACTGATCGAACAACCATTGAATTGGTCAATAGATAGATTTTACCCATGTAAAATTAATTCAAGATTTTTTCCGTTTATGTTAACTAATATATAAGAATTCTATTTGGAAAATATTCAAGTTGTAGGTTGAGACAAAACTTTATTTTCCTAAAATCTTTCATTTTGAATTCACTTTTTAAACAATTACAATTTTACTCATCTAATAATATTTAAATCATCAACATATAGTATGATAATAATAAATTTGAATTTTGACTTTCTAATAAAAAAATGCAATGACATATTAGACTATTTTCAAACTCCTATTTAAATAAATATTTACTCAATCGATTATATTTCGTTCAGATTGTTTCAACATGTATAAAAAATTTTATAGTTTAAGAATATACTTCGAGATGTATTAGAGTTCTTTATTCCTGTGCTTAGAATGGATGAAGGGAATCTAAATGAGTAATTTCTATATTCAGATTGAGTGAGAGAAATTGTTAGGATGAGTGTTGATTCCTAAACCCGAAATGGGTGAAAAGAATCTGAGCAGGCAAAGGAAATTATCATATATAAAAACTCATCAGCGTCAATTACCTTGTGCTATTGACCCAACTATTGGGAATAGAAATATGTGACATTTGGTTCATAATGACAAAATAAAATTTAGGTTGATTGTTATGATATTTCATATTGTAATCATATTTATATTTATGATATTTCAAGTTTGAGATAACTATTGATGGTTGATTTCTATGATAATCTTGAGTCATATTTACAGTGTGTCGTAGAGTCTCGAATAGAGTACGGTCAGCTAATGAGATTGGTGTAGCTCTTGTTTATCTTAATTTTATTATTCGAAATGTTTACTATTATTATTATTTATTAAATTTTTAGCTCATTTTTATATTTTATTAGATTCAAAATAGTATTAGTCTATAGAACTTGCCAACAATCAAGTTTAGCTGAGGAGCTTGCGTGTAGACAATCTCAAAGTTTTGTTATCTTTATTTTGAGAGTTTGCAATGATTTACTCCTACTGCAATATTATAGACATTTAGTTTTATCAGGGTTACATCCCTTTAATTTTAGATGTACCTGACATTGGTTGTTTAATGTGTTGGATTTTTGATAGATGGATATTATTTGACTGGATTTTATGGATACCATTAATGTATTATGATTGAGATTTTCCTTGTGGGCGATTAAAGTTTGGATTCCATGTTACATTCCCGACACAAATAAATAATAATTAATTAATAATCAATTCAAATAATAATCTATAAAAAATTTAAAACAAGTAATCCCGAATTTGGGTCAAACATATTAGACATAAAAGCAAACACAGAATCTAATCGAACTAACCCTATCAAATTTCAAATAAACTATATGAAATCGTTTAAAAGGCTCAAATCACATGATTTCAAAAGGCTAAAACATCTAAATGTCACAATTTCTAGGGTTCAACATCCAAAGTCAAATAAATTAGAAAATTGTACCAAAATTTATAAATTTTAAAAAATTAAAATATTTCAAATATCACGTGTAATATAGGTAAAAATCTCAAAATCTAAATCATGCATAAAACTGAGAACTACGAATCAAAATGTCAAATTTTGAGAAAGAATTACATATACTATTGATAATATTAGGCCAAAATATTATTATTTAAATCGGTAGACGGACGGTCTATAAATATACTATATAAATAAAGCCAAACGTCACTTTTTTTAATCATCTACAGGAATATATACAGTTCTCAAGTGCGTTTAATATATTAGAGTGTCCAAATATATTGATTTTATTTAATTTTTTATAATAATTTTTAACAAAATAGCAAATAATGAATTTTGTAACAAATGTCTAATTCTTTTTTATAGAAAAAGTACAAATATTCAAAACTTTTTATTATGTAAAAAATTATAAATATAAAACTTTTCACCATTTGAAAAATACAAACTTATATCAAGATAAAAAAAAAAAGTCTGAATTAAATCACTTACATGGAATACCACATATAAAGTCAAATGTACAAATTTTATGCTTTTTCTTTCATAAATATTTTCATATATAAATGTAATATCTCAAAAGATTTGTTTATTTTGTATAATTGAACAAAACTCTCAAATGTCGATAAAATTAAATAAAACTCTAAATCCTTTAGTAGAAATCAAATATATATATATATATATAATAATATTTAAAATATAAATAAAAAAATAGTATATATGTACAATAAAATAAGAAATATAAAAAAAATTAAATGATATATAAAATGGACCAAAGAACGGATTTACAATACTTACATTCTACCCTTAATCTAATAGATTTGAAAATATATTACTTCGACTTCTTTTTCATCCTATTTCTCTCTCTTCTTTTTATTTTCCATTCTCTTTCTTTACTCTCATTTCCCACGTAAAATGACTGAACAGTGCATAAATATACTTTTATAACACAATCGACATATGAGCGTCGCATCAGGCATTAATATTTTGCCTCATTTACGCATGAGCGCCAATACAGGCACACCTTATGCATTACTATACTACCTAAATCACGCACGAACGCTTCTTCAATCGTAGTTTCGTCGCTGTCATTCTACTACGAGCATGCATGATCGCCCCAGATGAGTATGTCAGACGTGTGATTTCTACCTTAAATATGCATAAGCCCAGTATAAGCATCCATCAAGCGTCGAATTTGATTCCAAAATATTTAATTTTTTAAAATTTTTATTATATAATTATTTTTAATTGATTTAAAACTATATTAATGATATTATAATTTTCAATGGGGAGCCCGGAATTCAGGTCAGCATCGAGTCTTTATAAAAATAGGCCCTCTCAGCAGAGGAAATGACATTTTGAGCTTCTTAAACCTTGGCAAATCTTCTGCATCTTCTACTCAATATTCATAATCAATCTATAAAAAAAAAATTGTTTAAACACAAATCTCATAGCACTTTATACTGCACAAAAAAATTAATAACCTCTCATTTAGGTAACTTCATCTCCTACAAAAATCTCAAGTCACATAACTTGTCTTCCATCATTTTTCTTTTTCTATTTGGCTAGAGTTTGAATGGCTTGAGATTCAGATAATGAATCGAACATTATTCGAGTTAGAATAATTCATAGGCCCAACACAAAATTTCTCTGATTGAATCAAATTGTATGATTCAACTTCATCTCCTCGAAGTAAAAATGCAACTAATATATCCCCAGCAAAGAAGAGACACAGGTTATCGTGAAACAACACAGTGAAACGGCTTTATTGTAGAGTTGAGGGGACGATAGCAGTTCTTAAACAGACTAAGCAATTGAATAATAATTGATGACATGAAAACGTTTGCAATGTCAACGGCGTCACGCCAAACTTGCAGCAGTGAATATCGGAGCAAGAATTAGAACCAGAGTTCCACAAACCTGTGTTCGATGACTCCGACTCCGAGACCTTCACAGATGCAAAAGATTCAAGCCATGGTTAAATTGCAGTGCACACGCTGTTCCTCTCACGTCTGATCTCCATTGGAACTGGAACGGGTCAGACGGCGGCGCCTTCTCGGGATAGGCGAAGAATCATATTCGCCGACATCACTAAACGTGGCGGTGTCATTATTGTTCTCATTGAAGAAATAGTCATCATCGTCGTCATCTTCATCTTGTAGACCCAATAGATTCTCACCCCAGAGATACCGGCGGCCAGAAGCAGCTCCTGATGAACGCCTGTGCTGCCTTGTCCACACCCTCGACCGACTCCTTAGCTCATGCTCCATCGATCCAAGCATCTGAAACATAAAGTTAGACCACCATGGCCCGTCAACTTCAAAATCGCCGGAGGACCTATCCCTCTCGGCTGCAAACCTGTCTCCGTTTTCAATGACATAGTCTCCAAGCACAATCGCACCAGGAATTGCAGAGTGGATGGAACTAACAACGTCGTCATATTCTCTCCGGTGCTCGAGGCGTCTCCAAGCTCTCTGTCTTGACGGGTCAATTTCACCAGGACGAGCCAATGGGTGAACGCCCCTAGCATGCCTTCGCAATTCATGGTAGTTTCCAACAAACGAGCATGATTCTCTAGAACAATTTCTATGCTTCAGGTTAAGATATTTTCGAGCCTCTTCTACGACCTTCCAGCCGAAGACATCGCCCCTACACAGGGGGCATTTTAGACTCAACTTCGATGCAGTAAGAGTCTGCCCATCAAGCCCTTCATGGGCATTTTCTCCAGAATCATGAATTCCGGCCAATTCATTTCTAAAATTGTGATGGCTTGAGTTTACAAGTCTACGAGGAGGATCAGTGATGATGCCCTTCTTCAGTTTTTTGAAGCGATCGAGGCAATTAGAGTGCCGGTAACTTGTGTCGCATACATAAGATACACAGCCCTTCCCATGCGAGCTACACAAAAGAAGAACAGCATTATGCGGATGTTCCATGCAGATGGGGCACAATGCATCGTCCCATTCCTTGTGGCGAGCACGGAGATCTGCATCACGGGGCATGCTTTGTTGCTTACAGGCAATCTTGCATACACTGAAGCTGCTCAGAACTTATTAGAAGCCATCTCCATTAAAAACACAATCCAAGGATTCAGTGAAATTTATAACATAAGTTATAACAAGTATTTTCTTTAGGTAATTGGAAATTCTCAAAGGGTCCCACACTACCGGAGTTAATAGAAGCATGAGTTACCAAACCAATTAGTTAAACCCACCTCGGCGCATGAATTAAGTACATATGAGAAAAGATATAAACTCACATGGTTATCACAATGAAGCAATCTTATAATAATGCCAACAATTCCCCTCTCATGTAGCATATATGCATGCATGTGAAGACATATCGCACACACCTATATTGCAAGTCTTATTGTATATAACAAAGTGCTAGTCTTGATCCCACTCGTGGAGATTCTTATTAAAAATTTTCCTGTTATCCACGGTTACTAAACAAATGGTTCCCCATTATTCCCATCTATCATAGACAAAAATTCGCCAAATGTCAAATTGCACCCACTTCCCTACTGAAATAAGGGCGATCATTGTCTTTCAAATTATGAAAACCAAATGAATAAAATTCTGGGTCACATTTTTCATTTTTTAAATTCATTTTGACTTTTTCTATATATATATATATATATATATAAATGATCTCCTTCACAAAAAGTGTGCACCATCTAAAACAGGCATTCAGTAACTGAAGGAGTATATGAATGAAGAAAATATTGATAGTTTCCTAACTACAAAATCCCAAGACCTTTCAAAAACCAAAAATAAAAAATAATCCAAGGAGTCCTACAGAATATTACATGGTTTCTTGTCTAACTCAAGGCCAGAGATAAGATTTTAACCTGTATAATATATATGTCAAATATTTCATTGTTTAGGCCTATCTTTCTAATCAGTAAAAAAGGAGGAAATAGTTACAACCTCTGCCATATGTTTGATTCTCCCATACTACATCAATGGAATTTGAACTTGGGATCTCCATATGATATCCCCAAACTTCAACCGTTGGAATCTCCTTGGAAATATTTGAACAGAAGCATACACAAGTGAACATGGTCACACACAAGCACACTCAAATCATACAATCATCTACTAAAATTATCCCATCAACATAAAAAAAGAGCGCAACATAACAGTGAATAATCTTTTTTTTTAAAACAAATAATCACTAAAAAAGAAAAGATAAAAAAGACTAATTAAGGCCGCTAGATAGCACGCGTATATGGGGGTTACAAATAAATAATGTCTTTGGATAGGTGCAGCCATAGGCTCCCAAGTGACTTTGCCATTAGTCTAACTAGAATTGTTAATATTTACTTCATTGGACCATAAACATGAAAATGCTTGTTCAATGGTTAATCCAATCAACTGAATTAATCTCAATCTTTGACTAGTGCTAGCCGTCAAGCTTATTTCAAACCTTAGACCCATTAAATGATGTTTCCAGCATCAAGGGCTCTACAGAAGGTCAATATATACGCAGTTTTACTCACGTACAGTAGAAATGCTGTTTTTGTGGTTTAAACTCCAAACAGTGTCACCAATAGTTTACAATGGAATAAGTTTATCATTGTATCAAGCTCCCTTTGACTTATTTCAAGCCTTAAAGCACCAAATGCCAACGCTAAAAGTTTATTAATTTGACCTCAAGAATCAGCTAAATATACAAGCTTCATATACACACCGCATGCACCCAACCATAAACAACGACCCATGTACTGCTAAAATTAAATACACGGTACACCAGTCCAGGTACTCATTGAATAGGAAACCCAGCGTCAGAACCCTGAATTAGCTAAGTTGTTCCTCTTTCATTTATAGCAGACATATTGTACACTGCGACTGAGTCTAAGCACACCCACAAAGCATGCAAACATGTAATCAGTTGTCTTCTTCAAACTTCAGCTTCCCACTGCATCCATGGAAACAACATTCTTCCATCCTGGTAATTCAGTTAGAAAACAAATAAACGCACACTACAGATACATGCACAACATATTCACACACAGATTGATATTGTCTAAGCAAAGATTGCTTTAACATCCGCACCAACAAATCCACACTACAGATCCATGCGCAACATATTCTCAGACAGAATGATATTGTCCAAGCAAAGATTGCTTTAACATCTGCGCCAACAAATCCATAACTCCTAGTACTGCAAGGTCGTCCACATGAATCATCTTGCATCTTGCAAAAGCAATATCTCCAAATCCAAACCCTTTTTTCTCATTATGCCTTCCCAAAACTTCCTAAGCGTCTAACCCACCTCTGCTCCCCCTAACACCTATCTAATAAGCATCTTTTTAATGTGTGTAATATGTCACCTACATATTAAGTGCTCAATTCTCAAAAGCATTGATGCAAATATAGGTATCAGGACCCCCTAATACAAATATTTTCTGATACTACAATAATATGTTTTCATATCAATGATATACTATAATATATCGACCTATATAACTCTGTCAGCTTACGATTGTCAGAAATTTTTTATCATTTCAGTATATCGGATACTGATACATATTATCTGATATATCCCATATCAAAATGGCCAATACCGATACCTATATTTTCTTTTATGCTTGAACGTCATGCCCTTCATCTCATATTCTGCAAGTGCCAACATCTGCCTCTCTCCATATTCTGATTTTCATTTTCTTCATCATTAGCTACCTAAAAAATTTGATTCACATAGTAATGTTTTCCTGTACTTTTTTTACCAGAGTTTATTCAACTGCAAACTGAAACAGCACCTCATCAACACCTGACTCATAAAAATATAGGAGACATCATGACCACTCATGCAGCACAAAAACGCTGCCTTAATGGACGCCAGATATGTCATCCCAACAACAATCTTAAGTAATCCAAAGATAAAATATACTAGCAATGATGTGCCCAAGACATTCCAAAAGCAATGTGAATCTAATGCATCCTGCTGCCCACAAAAAAAAAATTACAAATTTCCTTATAGAAAATGGAATTTTTACTAAAGCATCAGCACTAAAAGCCATAAGTGGCCCACATACACCCTGCTCAGTCATCCCACTAAAGAATCTGTCCCACCTCCATGCACCATCTATACCACAGCCACATAGGTCACAAAGTTTTCCCTCAGTACACCAATGACTGAAAACACAAACCGTGGCAAAGCAATGCAAAACATAAGTTCAAGTATCCAACATTTTAAGATAATATCTTGCATGATTATAACAGCCAAGATTTGGACTTTTTCAGTTACATTGTCATCAAATAAACCCAAGATAAACAGAGCAGCTCAGCACCTGATATCCACATGATTAGAATGCAAAATTCCCACCCTTACAACTATATTTCTTTAAACTACTATGGCAAAGAACACTTAAAAGAATGCTTCACCAAAATTAACTTTTCAATACCAACTAATGAAGCCCCAACTCCAATGCATAATAAACCAAGCTAAAATATCAATGCATTGATTACACCTTCATAAAACATAATCCAAAAAGGTAGGAATCCTCACAGAAAAAGGGAGGAAATCATCAACAGTGGGAGACTAAAACTTCTAATTCTAAATGATCCTGAACATATGTAAAATACTCACTAAAAATTATCCTGGCAATCCTTTCCTTCCTAAAATAAATGGTCACTAGTTAAAATAAAAGGTGACTAATTTGAAGCTCATGTGATGCATGGAATTGGTATTTTACTATAAATTACAATCTTTGACATACATAAAATGGATGATAAAGTTTTACATGAATTCATAGAGCATTGGAATCAATAATAATATATAATTTTAACAATAGCAGAACTAACATTAGAATCTAAAGGAAGAAAAACCAGAATTAGAAAACTATATAGTCCACTATTACCTTTACTTTCAATCATTCAGATGCTTTTGATTCAATATTCTCAAACAAATCCATCTATTCGATGATAAAATTTAGAGTAGTCTCAAATAAATTCAAAAAGGAATAGGTTTAAACCTCTTTCAAATGCTAATAAACAATTCTTGAACAAAGATGAAATAATAATCAAAAGAAAAAAAAGGATGCACAAAATATAAACATAAAGATGATAAAAATAGCATCGGAGATGTATTGCATCAACTACTATAAAAAGGTATTCACTTTTTTTTTTTTTTTTTTGGTATGATAAATCATCAAAGCTATAGAACATGCAAAGTGCAAAATAAATCAATAAATAAATACAATTGATTTGGTTATGCTAACAGAAGCTAATGTTTCTATTCATCCAAAAAACAAAAGTAATATATTAAGATTGTTTTCGGGATTTAACAATTAGATAAAATGAAATAACATAGAGAAAATGATAAGACATATAAGGAGCCATATACAATTAATTCAGATGACTTATTCCAAATGTGTTTCTAGACATGATAAGAATGCCATAATATATAAGACTAGAACATGCAAAATAAAATATCAGATAAAAAAAGACTATTAATTGCATTAAAATATTAGTTTTTTTGGAAGATGAGAATTCTAACTCTGATATTTTTGAAGTCAAATAAGATAACAGGTTAGTAAAAATTGGGGAAAGGACAAGATGAAAGAAGCGGTTGAACTTGATTATAGAAATGATAAAAGATGAGAAGATCACAAAAAAAGATGAAAGATTAAAATTACATGACATTATCATCAAATCAAAAACAAATAGAAATTATGCGGGAATAATTGTGGGGGTGACATGTGACTAGCTTTCATATATTGTACGGATTGCTTCATATTCATAAGAGCCTTAAATTTTCCAGCAAGGAACATAAAACATTGAAAGAACCTATTCTTTCATAAGAGTTGTATTCCCATTCTCCATCACCATCTCATGCAATTTTTGTTTCTATGACAACCCTAATTTGAGTTTACATTAATCCTAATACATTAAATTCTTGGAGAACAAAACTCTCAACTCAATTATGCCATTGTAAAATTGAGAATTGGTAGCATCCACCATAGCCAAAATGTTTGTCCTCACTGCTTCAAGTCACATAACTTTCTTCCATATTATCAAAATTCGGCTCACCTGGTTGGGTAACAAGAGATGGAATGAGATAGAACTTGGGAAGGTGAAAGGGACTGTGAGGCCAAAATGGAAAACCAGATGCCAAACTTATGTCTGCTAAGCAGCAGTTTAGGACTGTTAATTACGAAGAAGAAAACATCAAGGGCTTTGGAAATGTGTAACAAGCCTCCTACTCTTGTATGGGATTTAAAAGAAGAATCCCATGTATAACAAGGCCAATCTTAGTGCTACTAAGAAGAAGTGCATAAATGTTAATTATGAAGAAGGCCAAGGACTTGGTAATGTGTAACAAGGCCCCTATATCTCATATAAGATTTAAAGCAAGGTATTGATTGGCTACCAATTCTGAGCATGATATGATATGAATCAACTAGCAAAGGGGAATGCTATTAGATAGGCCATCTATTCCACTATTTTGGGTCGCATGAAATTGTGAAGTAAAACATTTGATCACCTAAATATGACAATCCAGCCTCCCACATCTGTATTCTCACTATTCAAACCATGACGCCAACAAAGTAGCTTTCTCCAAACAAATCTGTATAGAGTCGGACCACAGTACATCACCATAACATTTTCAGGACACAAATGTAATCAATAAGAACAAGAAATAGGTGCAACTACGATGCCAAACTACTCCAATGCAATGATGAAAAACACCATACATACAGTTGCCATTTTTTTTTCAATTAGAAGAGTTCAAAAGAAATGAGAACATAACTAATAGAAATACTACAAGAACCTGACATTTACACTATTAGCATACATGCATACATATATACGATATATTGCCATTTTTTTTCAATTACAAGGGGCCAAAAGCAATGAAAACATGAACTAATAGGACTATCATGAGATCCTGACATTTACAGTACTAATACTCACCAGAAGGAAGAATTGTGAAGGATGTTTTTCAACTTGAGCTCCAAAGTGTTTGTGGCACTGACAGGTTTTACCACGTAATATGAATCTTTATTTGATTCTACATATAAATGAAAAGCCAAGTCCTCGTGCAACGCTCCAAACCATGTAAAATTTATGCAGTAATCTACAAATCTTTCTGACAAATAGCTTTGACAGTGAACTAATGACTATGTCTGAGACCAAAAGCACTGATCCCCAAAAACTCCAGTTATTACTGCAGAAGGGAAGCATGGTCATTTACACTCTTAAATCTTTGTACGGAAGCATTAGAAAGTATTCCAGCCAACAAGACACCACTCCAAATTATTAAAAGGATAAAATATTAAAGTAAATACAGAGAAGCATCAATAGTAAGGGCCATAGAAAGTTCCACAAATTGTAAAGATGAACACAAATCATTCTTAGCCAAGCCTAAATGACAAAATGATTAAGAGAAGCACCACCCCCTCCCTCTTGTTGAGTTTTGGGTCATTTTCTTGTGAGTCCCACACCCATTTAATATATTGTCTAGTGATACACCAGATGTCACATGAGTTTTGGCTTGATCAAAAGAAATTATCTTTATCGAGTGGCGTATGACAAGTGTGTAAACCAAGCATGTGTGACGTTTGTCCACAATAGAGTTGCCCAATGTGTGCCTGAGAGACATACATGCGTATTTTGTTTAGAGTGTTCAGCACCTGAGATGCACCTAATGAGCACTTGTGCGCCGTTTGTGTAGTAGCCTCGCACCTGATGCACATCTAATAGGCGCTCAAATGCCGTTCCTGATATTAAATCGTCTCGACGTGATTTTAGGGCATTCATCACGATTCCTTTGAGTTGTTGAATGCCGGCACAATGAGGAAAAGAAGAAAAAGAGAGAGAAAAGAGAGAAAAGAAAAATTTACTCACTCGTTTGAGGCCCAAATCATGTTCCATTCTCTATCTGGTAATAACAATATGTCACTATGAATACATTTAAGGAGAACTTGTGACATGTTTGATCTAAAAGTGGAAGTAGAGTCTGTCTTTATTTGAAAAAAAGGAATTTACCCAGATAGAGCTCCACTTTCAGGCAACACAGACTAACAACACCCTAGGACAATATCAACAAAATTTGAGGTTATGCTTCTTATACAGCACCAAGTTCTAAAAACTGTGAAATTAAGTGAAACAAAATGCTTTCAGAAAACATATTAAGCATCTACAGATGAAATGGCAACAACCTTTCTAACCAAATTTTTCACCGGAATCATCTACATAGTTGGGGAAATGAATCATATCATCACCAAGGCAAAGTTAGTCATAATAACACTACGTGTGTGTGTGTGTGTGTACATTAAATTTCCAAACAAATAAACAACTAATCATCACAGCACAAGACAACCACTTCCTTTAATTAAAAATGAAAAAAGAAATAAAGCATATTCACCTACCGCAGATTTATGGCAGCAGATCATCAAGAACCACTAGTTATCTATGGGCTGATATTCACTCCTCTAGGGTTGCAATTGGAAACATCCAATTACCCTAATCGAAACCACTCTTTTGATAGTCAACAATATATGACATCAATTTTATACAAATCTTCTGTGATTTAGTCAGTAAAGCCACCTATCTAAATCTACTGTCGTTTAATTGATGCGGCGTTATCAGAACTACCAAATATCAGTGTGCAATTGAGATTAAGATATTTGAATGTCTAGTTGGAGAAAAACTCATTTTGTTTGTCCGAAGCAATAAAAATAAATTCAATAAGAAATTAAGACCAAAAACCTAACGCAAATTCTGACGTAAACCCTAACTCAAAACGCCAAACTTCCAAATCAACAAATTTCACATAGCTTTATTGCATGACTTATAATCAAACGCACCGAGACCTCACGAAATGCAAGATCAAAACAAAGTCAATAAAATTAAAGAATAACACGTAAATTAAGGCATAAAGATCAGGATTTACAAAAACAGATTCCTCTAGCTTTCTCAGTGTGATGGCTAATTCATGGTTGTAGATTTGTCGATGCAAACATCTAAAACTTCAATTGATTGAGATTGAGATAGTTTTTATTTCAATAGAGATAATTGTTTAATTTTCCATCCGTAAACTCAAGGTGGGTCAGAGGAAATGGAGAGAAACGTACAAGAAAGTTAATTCCTCTTGTTTATACAGCAGGAGGGAAGAAAGAAAGCAAACAATTCTGCGTTATAAATCATGGCGTCGGAGAAAAACGATGACGCCGAGCCGAGCGGAGTTAGCCGACTCGCTGAACTGCCGCCTTTGGCGAGCCAAAAGACGCATGCTTTTACTGGTTAGTTTTTCTTTTTTCTTTTTTCACATAAAATTTATAAAAACAAATTTGACGTCTAATAAAAATAATATTTATTTTACGTTAATTATAAATTATCGCGATTATAACATATTAGATAATTTCCTTTTTTAATAATAATATTTCATTAAAGAAATATAAGTACTTTGGCTAAGTTGATATATTATTTCTCTTGCTCTTTTGGTTGGAAGTTTAGCATGGCAATGTTATCTGTTTAAATGCCTTTCTTTAGCTCCTTTAAATTCTCTCTTATGGCTGTGTATATGACACATTTATAGGTATTAAATTTAAATAATAGTTAAAATATGAGATAATTATACATATTTAATAATAATATATACTATATAACTTTTTATGGGATTGTAAGGATTTAAATAAAAAAAGAAAAGACTATTATCCAATTTCGACATTCAAATAGTTTCAATAAATTTTAATGTTTTATTCAGTCGTGAATAATATAATCATATCGTATGATTAATTATAATATTATGCATATAAAGTAAATTTTTTTGTTTATCAATATGAACTATGGCAGTAAAATAGGATATGACAGGTATTTCGATTCAACCTATGAAATCAAATGTTTTTAATCCACATAACAGCTGAAAATCAACAACTGTCGAACTAAGAAGAACTAACCCACTTGATCATTCCTCCTTTAAAATAGAACATCAATTTTTTAAAAAATAACTAATTTGAAAGAGATATTATCCTTAAAAACTAATAAAATTTCTTATTAATAAACGAGTTCTTAAACAATTGTCAAATATGAGTAATTTTTTTGGCACACACGAGTAAAAAACGATTAGCACTTTGGTACGATGGCACAATTCATTGGTCAATATGATTATCATTTTTACGGAGTAAAAGATAATATTATAATTTAAACTTAATTTTTATATGAATTACACCGTAATTGATTATTTGATACACGAATACAGCCTATCTAATGTTCAATAAAAAAAAACTTAGTTAGAGTAGTTTTCAAGCTTGGGTTATAAATGTAACATCCCGAATAATTTTAATTCTATTATTTAGTTGAAATAATTATTTTTAGTGATTTAAGACATAAAATTTCATAATTCGGGATGAAAATATAAACATGAAGTGTATGGACCA
>JAOVVI020004112.1:3397-18090 GCA_028571085.2 Nepenthes alata | reverse complement strand
CAAATGTGCGATGACCTTCTCTGAAAAAAGAGTACACCCTCAGTCTACGATGGTTATGGGCTAGGACTGTGCGCATGAAAGCAACGACACTTTGAGCGGGATTGAGCACCTAAGACAGGTATCATGTGCGAAAAGGCCTAAGACCCATATTCCAACTTCTGTTGTTTGAAAACCCAGTTGGCCCTTAGCTTGGCTCCACAGGCTGGCAACAATGTCCACTCTACTGGACCGTGCTTCCCAGTAAACGCACATGATGCAATGACCTCCTCTAATGAAGGACAAGTATAGCGCAAGAAGGTGCCCGATTGGGGTCTTGGCGACAATAACTTTGCATCTTAGCCTCTAACACATGAGCAAAGATTCAAAAAGCTACACCATGCAACCGAAAACATCAGGTGCAAGAAAAAAAAATGACGACCTTCATTTATCAAGGACAAACAAAATTACAGCGCGGCATCATGCAATAAAAAGTACAAGATCCATGCTAACCCTACGAGCCAGATGGTTCATCCTCTCCCGACAAGTCTCTCAAGCAGGAGCTATTAGGGACCCAAGTGTTCCATGGATATAAAATGCCCACGAAAACACCTGGAAGTGTGACGGAGAAGATCTAGTGACACAGGTAGACGCCATCCCAAAATCTGACGTCAAGTGTGAGGCGCACCTCCTTTGGAGTGAGCCGTAGCTTGAGGTCAATGGCAAGGCGAGACATGTCATCCATCAAGGTAGTGGTCCATCCTCTTAGTAGCTCGACCTCTTGGCTCAACTACCGAGCTTGCTCCGTAAGTCATTCGCCCTCCTCCGGCAGCCACATGTTCCATCCTTTAGTTGTTCGCCTTGCTCTGCTAGCCGGTTGCCCTCATTGGTCAGTTGTTTGCTCCACTACGATAGCCACCCGACCTGTTCCTTCAGTAGTTCATTATCATCCCTAAGTGCGTCAGTCTCAGCTCCCACATGTTGTGACGTCTCCTACCTGGACACTCCCTTGACTTGGAGACAAAAGTTGCGTAGTTGAGCATAGATCGTGTTAAGGAAAGTGAACCCCCCAGGGACCTACAAGGGTAAACAAGGGATCAACAAATCTAAGAGTTCCAGTCTGTAGAAAGGCACAAGGACCAAAGCAATTGCACCTGAGTAGAGAGTGTGGCCGCATGACTAGGCCCACCTCCTGATGCCAGAACACTTGGGGGCTCCAAGTGTCCAATAGCAACCCCTGTGGAACGGGGAGCATCTAAAGTCACAGGCGGTGAAGAGACGCTTGGGGGCTCAGTCTCCTGAGCCGCCTCCACTGTAATTGCCTCTAGGGCCAAGTCGGCACCAAGCCGACTAACAGTTCACCCGGACATAGCTTCCTCCATAGCAACAACACTTTCTGGGGTGTGCACCTCTTGGGATGCTCTATCGGGTGACCCCCTAAGCTCCAGAGCCTGTGGTGGCCTTGGGATGGACTCTGGAACACCCGCACCCCCCACCTCTTCCTGCTCTGGTGCATCGACCTCCAACATCGGCGCGCCCTCAGTGACCACCTCCAGCCGCTCCAAATTGACAAAGGAACCTGCAGGGGATTCCCCCCAGAGTGAAGCTTCACCATCAAAACTCCGTACTCACCCAGTGCCACAGCCGGGTCCCTCCCGTGACCTGAGTTCGACACTCACTCCGAAGTCAAACATGCAGTGTGTGTGGCAGGCTCCGCCACCAATCTCTGCAATCTCCAGGTGGAGTTGCCACTAGCCTCCCACAACCTCTTTAGGGGAGCCTCCACCTCGTCCGACGACAAGGTCTCCAGCAACAAGACACTTTCCTTTGGGAGATCCCTCGACGCCTTGTGGATCATGATGGCATTAGACTTCTTCTTTGAGCCAGCAATCGCCCAACCAAACTCTGATCCCCACCTTGCGGTCTCAAAGGTATGCAAAGTCAAATAATGACCTGGGTGGAGAACGTCTTCATCTTCGAGTGGATCCCCATGATGAGCTTTGCCGAGTCGCTCTTCCCCTTAGTGGTCAGAGTCTTGCAAAAATACTTAGGGATTGGACCCCACTCGTTGGAGAGTTTTGAGACTAAGGTTTTTGTAGAAAGAAAAACCAGTTCTTTCAGTTCTTCACCAAGTCAGGGTTGGCACCCTTGAAGTGAAAACCAGCGAGGGAAGACATTGAAATCCAGTCTTCGGACTCAGAGAAGCAGAAGATTACCTTCGCCGCCTTCACATCATATCTGCAAGAGTGGAGGTAGCCGAAAATGCACAAGGTGACAAAATAACGCTGGGCATTCAGATGAAACCTTGCAATGGGTACACACAATAGGTCGACAAGTGCATACAACTCACACACCATGAGATAACGAAGCCCACCTTTTAGATGGTGCTCATAAATTGTGATGAAGTCCTCTAAAGGGGCGTTGGCTCTACCAGGGGAGCCAGGGGCAAGGTAAGCCCAGTCATTGGGGATCCCGTAGTCCATCATTAGGGCAACAATGGTGCTCGCTGTCAGGACAGACCAAATGTTGTTGACCCCAAGGGGGACAAAGCTAGAAGCTCGAGAAGAAGAAGGGGACCCTTTCCTCTTTGCCATCACTCTTTTTTTTCTTTCTCTGTGGTAATCCAAAAGCCTTCAACACAAGGAGCATGAAGGAAGCAAATTTCACTGAAGCGTCACTTAAATAGGCCACGGGGTGCCTGAGCATGGGAAAGATCAAATGACCCCTCCAGCTAATGACCAGGCCACAGGCCCACTCAGTGGGAGCATCACAAGTCCCAAGCAGTAGCCAATCATAGCCTATGCCAAACTGCAGATCAATGTCGCTTCAGTCGCCTGTCAGGATTTTAGCTGTCATACCTGCATTTAATGTGGGAATCCTGACTGCCAAGGATGAGATGGAAAGATTGCCAAAGCTAACGCACGTAAGAAAGAATGGACTGTTCAAGCATAGCAAACGATAGAAAATAAACGGTGCAGTGAAGTCCTAAGCTCCATTATGTGATTCATTAATAACTCTTTTTTACAGCAGCTTGTGGCCATGAGATACAACTAATAGCCTCTTCCGGGCTCAGAAGTGTCCACGGTTGGGAAATTCGTCAGGTCGCCACGCTCTAAGGAGCTGGAGTCTCGAGAATCCAGGATGCTGACACAAAAGTTTAGATCCTCTAGCTAGACTAGTCTCTAGCTGAGACAGCTGCCATCCTAGAAGTTCCTTTCTAGTGCTGGACCAACGTCCTTCGGCAAAAAAACTCAACATCAACTCAGCCCTCTTCCGCGTGCGCTTCTCTTCAAATTGTAGTCGTAGTTGCTCAAGCTCCTCATTAAGAGCCAAAATGTGGTCTCAAGTCTACATATTGGTGGTGGGGAGTCTCACGGCCCTAGCCTCAGATTCTAACCATGCTCGTTCAAAATGTGCCGCAAGGGCCTGAGCGTGCTAAGCCGCGTTTGCCGTAGCCTTTACGCGGACCTTCAAGTCCTCAACCACACGGGCGACTCGGTGGAGCGCGGGATCTACCTCCCTGGGCTGGCAATGCTGTGAAGAAGCAAGCACCCCTACCCTCTCAAAACTAGGGGGCGCTCTTAAGAACTGCATTGGTCTTGTAATGGAGGCCTCTGAACGGCAGCCTTCAGTAACAACCCCGTCTAGTGCAACCCCATTGCGATTCCAGGAAGCAAAAGTGTCCCTTGGGGAATCTCCAGAGGATGATCCAGATTCAGATGAAGAGGAAGATGATTCCTCCATAAAAGTTGCGTCTCAAGAAGAGAGTAAAACCTTTTTTTTGGTAAGTAAGAAAGTATATTAAAATAAAAGAAAATACAAAATTAATGTTCTAACTGCAATTATTTTTTTGACTTGAAGCTAGAACAAAGACACTGGGACATACCCCGAGCCTCATGAACATGTCATGAAAAAACTGAGGATTACACTCCACAGGTCATAAGCACGACATGACTCTAACGTTACTAGCAGAGTAACATAAGCATCAGCGCAAACAAACACTAAATAGGAGTACGATTCTTCAGGCGACTTTTAGATTTTTTGGCCAGACTGTCCTCCTCCATCAGAAGAGGGTAACAAGCCATCAGAAGGGTTGGGAGGGGAAAATCTAATCGGCCTCAAGGAGAAAAATCCTACTATCTTCTGCTGAAGGTACATCACTCACCCACACCGGCCAGCATCAACGCAGTAGTTTGACACCCATGCAACATATATAACCAACACGAAGAGAGTAAAACCAAAAAAAAAACTTTCAGGCACAATGAAAACTCCGCACTCTTAAAGTGGCAAGGAAAAGGGCACTTAGGTTTGGAGGGAACTCAAGTGTTTAAATAAGCAGAGTCCCCCATTGAAACGGCAGCGTTCTGAAGACAAAACGTGCCGCTAGAAAACCAACAGGCTCTGTGAGATCCCGATTTCGAAACGTGATAATTCCTATTCATTAAGTTAATATAAGTATGTTCAAGGTAATTGGATTAAGGAAAAATGTGAAAAAAATATATTTTTGGGTGAAAAATGCCACCAGGGATTGACGCCCGAGTGGTGCCTGAGGCACCATTATGGCGCAAATAACAAAACCACGCCACCACAAGGCACTCGAGGCAGGGTGGGAGCATGGAGTTGTGAGGGTTGGCGATCGGTTGGCACTCGAGGTACCAACCAAGCGTGCAATTTGTGCAAGTGGCGCCTAGTCAGCGCTTGAGTGCCACTCACGGGCCACGCACGTGTTCCTCTTTTCCTTCATTTTAAAGGGGGAGTTTGGGGCATTTTTGGAGAGAGAGAGAGAGAACCAAAGACCGACAGAGAACACGAAGGAGAAGAGAGGAGAGGAGAGAAAATGGAGGAAAAAGAAGAGAAAGAGGAGAAATTTTACTGTTCTACTCCAACTCAGGTAAAAATAACGGTAGATCGGGTTAAGGCAATTGCACTTTGGATGTTATTTTCCATTTTTACCACTTTTTATCATCTCTAAAATTATATTTATGCTCTAAAATTCTCTTGTTCCATATTTATTGTAAATGAAGCATGTTTCTTTTAATTGTTCGAATAGATTTCATGTTTACCTATATGTATTATGGTATATAGCTTCAATTTCATGAATAAACATGTATTTAGTGTCCGATTTAAGTCCAAAAGTTTTATGTGAAACCCTAGAATGAAAATTGAGAATTTTGATGTTTTAAATCCCTAAATCTCGATATGTGAAGGTTGATTTGTGAAAGTTTATTACTCATGCTTTGATTTTTTATCTGAACAATTTATATAAAACTGTACTGTTGAATTTCTATGGATTTTTGAAGCTATCTAAAAGGTCATCTATATAAATCTGACCGGTCTTCTAAAGTACTATGAGTTAAAGGTTAAGAAATAAGTGCAAAGACATTTTTGATCCAGTTATTTAAGTCCTAGGACCAATATACGATCAGGTGATATTCTCCAATATTCCTTAGAACGTTATGGTAATAATCGATCATAACTCCGTCAGTGGAGTTATATGTGGTCTACCCTTTCTCAGGGCGTTAACCTAGAGGGTAGAATTTCTGTTTCTGACCCACCTTCGGGAGGTGAACTAGTACCGATCCCGCGAGAAGGGATACTCCTGTCCTATTATTGGTCTTGATTGTGTGCGTAATATAATCTATTCTCGATTATTTGCCCCCTCAACTAGTAGGGTCTACTAGTTGGTCCTTTGCATAGTTTGCATAGTAAAGTAGGATTTCTAGAATTTATACAGTTTGATACGGGTTTTCTAATTTCTGCTGCCTGTTCCACTGATTTATGATTTCATAAGCATGTTATATGGAATTGTGCTTTTTTTGTTTTCATGTACTTCTCTATTTTTTAGATATTTTCATATTTCTGCTTATTTGTATTTATATTCTGCATGAAAGAATTATACTTGCATATTTTTACTGTACCTTGTTGGGGTTCGTCTCTTTAGTTTATTTTTTCCCTCCAGATAATACATTAGAGTCAGTTCCTAACGAGAAGGAGTGGATAAAGCCTAGCCCGTAGACCTTTGGAAGCCTTTGAGCTATCTTGAAGATTTTGAGAAGTTTGATAGTTTGGCATGTAATATCTTACCTGGGGATGGATATTGTGTATATATAAATGGTGATAGTATGTCTCTGATTTTGTTGAAATAATATTTATGCTTATGTAGGTCTATGTTATGGAAAATAGTTTTTCTTTTTTTAGTTTATTTTGGATATGTACAGGTCCTAAACGACATCTCTTCTATGAATTTTGGTATAGTGGATAGGATTAATAAATTAGAGACATGGATGAGATCATGGCATCTGATGATCCTATGATTGAAACGTGAATGTATTTTAAAGTTTAAATTTATACAATTGTATGTTTTATTCAGGTTGACTGTATTAGTTTGGCCCAATTCTAGAGAAAACTCTGTCCGCTTTCCCTTAGAATTTTAAGATTATATTTTGGGCTTTAGTTCTATACGGTCATTGATGGAATGTGTTAGAGAACAAAATATACATAAAAATCTATTCCGTCATAGCTGGTATCAGAGAAATGAGATACCTTAGAATTAATCGATCGTAAAGTAGAAGCTAGGCTTACGTTTCTGTAGGGATAGGTTGAGGGTAGTTAGGATTAAATAGGATGTTTAGGAGTTAACCCTTAGGCTAGCCTTAATCCTTATTGAATTGTTGACCCCATTTATCTCAACTAATTTCTTAAGATGTATTTATGCTCCGCTCGTTCTTGGTTATGGGATATAATATGGCTAGTGAAAGAGGTAGAAGAAATAACTGCGGGGGTGCTAGTACTCCCCATGAACGTGAAGCTGAGTATGTAAACATGTTGGGGAGGATGACAAATGTGGTTGAGTTGATAGAGTAGCATCATAAGGCTTCAGTCTCTGCACCTAAGCTAGTTCTAGTAAATCTTGCTCCAACTACGTATGATAGGTTTACGACGGAGAAGGCACTTGAATTTTTGGGGGAACCGGATCCGATAAGGTTGGAGACTTGGATTCAAAAAATTGAAGAAAATATTTGCAGTCATTTAATATTCTAATCGCAAAAGGGATGCCTTTGCGACTTATAAATTATAAGGGGAAGCTGATGATTGGTGGTCAATGAAAAAAATGGTGTTGGGTTTGCCCGATGAAGAAATTTCTTGGGAGGTGTTCGAGGAGGCCTTCTATAAAAAATATATTCCTTTTAGCCTCTGAGATTGGAAGAAAGAAGCTTTTATGTAGCTTAGGCAATGATGCCAAACCGTAGCAGAGTATGGTGTGAGGTTCATTGAATTATCTTGCTATGTGCCTTTTGTTGTCGGAGATGAACTGAAGATAGCCAAAAAGTTCCAGCAAGGGTTAAAAGATGAGATTAAGAATCAATGACTCAAAAGTTTCAAACCTATGCTGGGGTTCTAGATAGGGCTCGGATACTTGAGAAAGAACTTGAAGCTTAGAAATCTTTGGGTAAGAGGGTGATCAGTCAGGTGAATCTTAGTTAGGAGTCTGGTTTAGGACATTCAGAATCTACTAAGAAAATTAAAGTGTCCGGCAAAGGGAAAGGTAGCATTGGGATTCAATCAATGTTAGATTCCCAGACGTCAACGGTGTATTGTAATCATTGTGGAAAGGAACATCTGGGGATGACTTGTTTTAAAGCAACAGGGGCGTGTTTTAATTGTGGTCAATAGGGCCACTTGGTCAAAAATTGTCTCCTATCGAAGAGACTAGGAGAAAGGAAGCCTTCTAACCCTGCTAAAGCACTTGCAATGACAGTTCAAGACGCTGAGACATCTTCAAAAGTGGACGGAGGTATTTTCTTATTTATGGAGTTGATTTCTATTTTATTTAATTTGGGATTGATGTATTCTCTTGTTCCCTAATTGCATGTGATGTCACACTTACCCTAAGAATTTTGTATTGTCCCATGGTTGCATATACATATGTATGCTTTGTGGATTTATGGATTGTGACAAGCAATTAGATGAGTATTTAATTGGAAGAAGGAATACTTGATTTATTTGGTAAGCATTGCGAATAAGTGGAACCAATGATCTCGAGCTAATTTTTAGGCAATGCGAATCCTTTCGGAGTTGAAATGTCACTCGAGAATGTTAGCATAAATTGTATCGAGGGAATAAGATACCCTATAATTAGGTTATGAATTCGGAATAAGAGGCAAAGTCAATCGAATCAAAGATAGGCGTTGAGTCTAATTAGGAAATGTGACTGCCCCTTTTGAAGTCGGTAGGTAGCCATTCGAGGATCTAACTACGAAAGTTTTGAGGATATATATATTTGGAGGAAGAGACCAGCTGACTTGTTTTAATGGGCAGATCTTCGTCTAAGGAAATTATGAATTTCGCTGTCAAGTTTGGGTTGTGAATAATTAATTGATCCAATCTAATTACTGGACTTTGATGGGATTCTAAGATGATTTGGTTGGCAAATTTCCAATTAGAATTGATGATTTTGAAAAGAGTAGTATGATTTGTAATTAGGATTGCAGGTTTTAAAATATCTGATAAGTTGCAAGAGAGGTGATGGGATTAATATGGTGGTGCCTGTAGGTTATGAACTAAGATATATGCTAAGTGTAGATGGCATATTAGGCCATACCTGGAAGTCATCATTCATATAAGAAAATTAGAGGAAACTGTTGAAAGAAAAGATTAGCCTATCTTATCTTCTGGCAGGCAAATAATGTTGCTAATGAGGTTGTGCCAAAAACGGCCATGATCTTGAGGATTCAAATAGAATCGATGAGGTTATTTTGGTGAATTTTGAAAATTTTGTTAACCAAAAAGTTAATAATTTGATGTTGGGAGTCTTTAAGATTAAGATATTCATAAGAGAGGCGAAGGGTCACCATGAACCGGTTCTGATATCGGAGCAGTGCGGTTATGAAAATATGAAAAGAGAAACCCTTGCGATTTTGCTTGAGGTTGATTGAATGGTAAAGTCCTTGGGTTTTAGTCAAATTATTGTTAAATTTGAGTGACCTGATTGGAATGAACAAATTGGCCTGATAGTAGGATATTAAGTTGCTTAATGTGAAGCTTCAATGGTAGCTTGGGGATTGTGCTGGAAATTTGGGGATGATTGTCTCAATTGTGTTTTTATGTTAGTTATAATATGAAATTTATGGATTTTGTCTTAGAGATGTTGACCACTTTGGGATCTTTTCAGGTTATAAAGGCTATAAAACCTAGGTATTTGATATGGATCTTTAAGAAAGAATTGCTGAATTTTAGGGTATTAGAAACTAAATAATCAGAACAACATTGCGAGAGTGTGTGATCCCGCAAGATCTTAGGATTTGATTTGAGGTCCAAGATATTCGTAGCAAGTCAGAGAGGTGACAGGTAGAATGTTTAGTCTCTGAGTTTAATGAATTTTGATAGTGTTTCTCAATCCCATCATTGATACGATGAGTATGGAATCCAAATAAGTTGATAAATGAGGACCCAGCCTTTTGATGAACTCCTAATTTAAAATTTTTGGGAAGTAAATCAAATGTTGAGGATTGGAATGATTTCAAGGAAGAGATCTCAGAATACAAAGAAGAAAAAGGGAATCCCTAGTTAGAGTTACTCCTCCATAGGTCAGAATTGTCAATTTGAAATATCTGCTGGAGAAATTTTTGGTAGGTTCGAATGCTTAAGGTAATGGAATATTGTACTCCTAAGTTGGGGAAAATGAAATCACATTCGAGGTGTGGATTTTATGAAATTTGAAATGGAAAGCCCTTATTTTTTTGTTTCAGGATGAAGGACGACCCACTTACCATAATTATAGAGGACTTTTTTAGGTTTAATCAATTGGTTCATCGGTGTGCCAATGAGATCTGAGATCTCTCAGTGTAGGGGTTTCGAGATCACGAGGTCGCTAATTGTTAAGGTCTTGAGATTTCAGGTAACGATCTAAAACTGTATTAAATCTATGGTGATTGCTTTAGTTAGGATTTCTAGTTTTATGGTGAATTGAGGATTTGTGAGAATTATTTTCACGATAAGGGTATCTTAAAAATCAGTTTTTATATTGGCTACCACGTAAATTGGGTGTTCAAAAGGAAATGTGTATCTCATGGAAATGTTGATTCGATGACATGCCTATGAAATGAGGGGAATGTAAAGTATTTTTCTTTTGATGTCTAATCGTGATTTAAGATTTATGTCAGAATCTTAGCTAAGCTTGATAAAAGAATTGGACATTGGGTCAAATTTGTGGTGATGGTAAATGGTAATCGGATGATTTGAGTTTGATGATCCCTCGGAGTGCGCAATGAAAGAGTGGTGAACCCTTATATA
Source organism: Nepenthes alata (assembly GCA_028571085.2). Lineage (NCBI taxonomy): Eukaryota > Viridiplantae > Streptophyta > Magnoliopsida > Caryophyllales > Nepenthaceae > Nepenthes > Nepenthes alata. Next base: position 7,821 of record JAOVVI020004112.1, on the reverse strand, counting down.
TATATATTAAGGTTTAAGTTAATGTTTAGAGGTGATTCTCAAACTTGAGGCTTAGTTTAAAGGAAGTAAGGCATTTTCCTTATTTAAGATTCAGAACTAAGTTGGAAAATTTGTTAATGAATTGAGTTTAGCTTCGAATCTGATAAATTTATATGAGTATAGAATGAATATGGTACCAAAGACCAAGGCGATTTAGAGGGTTAAGGTCTTCTAAGATGACCATTCTACCGTGAAAAGTGATTTAGGAATGTTAGAAAAGTCCCTCTGAATTATAAAATTTGAGGTTCGTTAAATTTCAAGGATGAAATTCTGTAAGTGAGGGAGAGTTGTGAGATCCTGATCCTAATCCCAAAAATGATAATTTCTAATCATTAAGTTAATATAAGTATGTTCAAGGTAATTGGATTAAGAAAAAAATTTAAAAAATATGTTTCTGGGGCAAAAACTGCCACCAGAGTATCGGAGCCCAAGTGGCGCCTAACAGAATCACCCGCCCATAGGGCACTCCAGATGGCGTGGGAGCATGGAGTTGCGTGGGTTGGCGCCTAGTTGGCGCTCAAGTGCCACTCACGGGCCACACACATTTTCCTCTTTCGTTTGTTTTATAAGGGGATTTTGGGGTATTTTTAGAGAGAGAGAGAACCAGAGCCTGACAGAGAACATGAAGGAGAAGAGAGGAGAGGAGAGAAAAGGGAGGAAAACGGGAGAAATCAGGCGGTTTCACTCTGATCCGGATAAAAATAATTGTATATCGGGCTAAGATAAGTATACTTCGGACGCTATTTTTTATTTTTACCGCTTTTTATCATCTTTAAGATTGTATTTATACTCTAAAATTCTCATGTTCTATGTTTAATGTAAATGAATCATGTTTCTCTTAATTGTTTGGATAGATTTCATGTTTCCCTATATGTATTGCGGTATATAGCTTCAATTTCATGAAAAAACATGTATTTAGTATCTGATTTAAGTCTGAAAGCTTTGTGTGAAACCCTAGAATAAAAATTGAGAATTTTTGTGTTTAAAATCCCTAAATCTTGATATATGAAGGTTGATTTGTGAAAGTTTATTACTCATGCTTTGATTTTTATTTGAAAAATTCATATGAAACTATACTGTTGAATTTCTGTTGATTTCTGAAGCTATCTAAAAGGTTATTTGTATAAATCTGACTGGTCTGCTGAAGTACGATGTGTTAAAGGTTAAGAAATAAGTGCAATGACATTTTTGATCCAGTTATTTAGGACCTAGGACCAATATAAGGTTAGGTAAGATTCTCCGACATACTTTAGAATGTTATGATGGTAATCAAGGATAACTCCATCAATTGAGTTATACGTGGTCCGTCCTTCCTCAGGGCATTAACCTAGATGGTAGAATTTTTATTTTTAACCCACCTTCGGGGGTAAACCGGTACAAATCCCTCCAGAAGGGATAGTCCTATCCTGTTACTAGCCTTGATTGTATGCGTTACACAATCTATCCTCGATTATTCGTCCCCTCGACTAGTAGGGTCTAGTAGTTGGTCCTTCGGATAGGAAAGTAAGATTTCTAGAATTTACAGAGTTTGATACGGATTTTTTTGATTTCTGATACCTTTTTCACTGATTTATGATTTCAGAAGCATGTTATACGGAATTATGCTTTTTCTGTTTTCATGTACTTCTCTATTCCTCATATATTTCCATATTTCTGCTTATCTATATTTATATTCTGCACGAAAGTATTACACTTGTATTTTTTAATGTACATTGCTGAGCTTCGGCTCACTGTTTTATTTTTTTCCTCCAGATGATACAGTAGAGTCAGTTCCTGATGAGAAGGAATGGATAAAGCCTAGCCCGTAGACCTTTGGAAGCCTTCGAGCTATCTTGAAGATTATGAGAAGTTTGATAGTTTGGCATGTAAGATCTTACTTGGGGATAGATATTGTGTATATATAAATGGTCATAGTATGCCTCTTTTTTTGTTGAAACAATATTTATGCTTCTGCAGGTCTATCTTATGGAAAATAGTTTTGCTTTCTGTTTTAGATATATACAAGAGACAACATCTCTTGTATGGATTTTGGTATAGTGGATAGGAATAGGATTAATAAATTAGAGCCATTAATGAGATCATGGCATCTGAAGATCCTATGATTGAAACGTGAATGTATATTGAAGTTTAAATATGTAAAATTATACGTTTTATTCAAGTTGATTGTATCAGTTTAGCCTAATTCTACGGAAAACTCTATCCGTTTTTCCTTGGAATTCTAAGATGATATTATGGGCTTCAGTTCTATATGGTCATTGACGGAATGTATTAGAGAAAAAAATATAAATAAAAATCGATTCCACCACAAGATCCCTCCACGTGTCAGATCCCTTAAGCAACTCACCCTTCCAAAGCAAATCATTATGGCACGCTGCCTTGCAATCTCCCACGCAATTAATGTGTCATAACATATGGTAAATGTAACACCTACCAATGGTGCTTGGTTTCCCTGGACGGCATGTGCTAGCAGTCTCTTTGCATTGCGTCTCTTCATCGACGGCCCCCATTGAGGCTCGAGGGACACCAGAAGTGTAGACCGCAGGCAACCAAGAATGAACTAAACGACAAAAAGGAAAGAAGATCCATACGACGGCAAGAAAAGTTAACATATTAGGTATTGCTTTTATTAATCAAAGTTCCTTTGCAAGTACACAGTTTGAAATGACAAAAGTACATGAAAGAGGAAGAAGATACAGCCCGGGGCCTAAGCCCCGAAGCGACTGCCCCAAATGCTTGGAGTAAGGTCGAGGGAGCATGATCCACATAGGATCCCCACGGCTCCACTGCCAAAGCTCCATCGCCTCGTCCAAGCCTTGGAGCAGTCAGTGTTGGCCAGCTCTTGTGGGCGACCCCAATGTTAACTACAGAGGCAGAACCAACACCCGCAGCCGGAGTCTTTGGCAGGGACTTAAAAGGCCTACGTTCCCTTATGGAGACTTTGTCCTTCACCTCTCCACCGGGAGGCACATACGATAATTCAAGTGGAGTGGAGACCACCGGCAACGTGCTACACCGAAGGTAAGGCGCCTCGTGATTGCTCCACTGTGATCTTCCCACACACTTGAGATCACCACGGCTTGGAGGGAGGCAGATGACGACGGCAGAGTGGCCGAGCCATCCTTGTTAGCTTGAAGAACCACTGACGATAGGGGCGAAAGGATAGTCTTTTCCAAGAGCTCTGGGTTGCCAGCAAGTCCATTCGATTCCTTCAAGAGTTCCCATCGGAAGCAAGATAGCTAGGGCTCTCACATCATTTCTCCAAGATCGGCCAAGGGATGGGTTGCACCGACTGAAGGGCCCTCCTATTTATGGGAAAGTTGGCACCCTTCCCACACTTGATGGGACACACTATCCCACGGATGTCTTTCACAAAATAGGAAAGCCCTCAATTCCAAAATCGGCCAGGATATGTGGCCAAAGTATCATTGAGTCTCCACTGCAATATTCGTCGTAGGCCAAAGAATGTTATGTGCTGAATGATCCTTGGTCCAATTTTTTGCTATTTTTACTTAACTTGGGGGATCTTGATTCTTGCTTGATGGTTCTTAACCTTGATTCTTAATCATCAGTGGTCACTTGAACTGATTCGTTCAGGTCATCTCGTTTCCTTAGCCTTGACATTTTATTCTTCAGTGACCACTTCAACTCATTTTGGTTCTTATTCATCATTGGCCAATTCATCATCACTTAACTGATTCTTTCAAATAGTCTTGGAGTTCACCGTTATTATTGACAGTATAATGTTTTAACAAATTTTCATATAATCATTGTCCGATAAACTTACATAATTTTTCAAGTAACATTTTCTTTACTTCGTGACAGAAAGTTTACAACAATTTTTATATCTTTATTCTTTACTTCTTATGGATCACCTTTCTTTGCATAATTAGAATTATTCAGATAATCTTAAAGCTTTAAGTATATTTTTACTGTATAATGTTTTAGCAGATTTTTAGATAAAAGCACCCATTAACTTAAATACTCCATAATACCATACTTCCTTATCATCACCCATTATTTTCCATGATTATCTTTTAATTTTTGTTCTAGGGTTTGGTGAATAGTAAACTAAATGAATCCGGACATGAATGGTGAGCTATACGATGCAATTGAACCAATAAATCATAATTCTCATGTGTAAACATAAAATTTATTCATAATATCATGAGAGAATTGAAAAACATGCATATTTTATACAAATCTTAAAAATGGAGAGTTTTGAAGCGAACGAAAAACAATAACAAAGAGAAACAATGGTTAGGGTGCACTTGTCACAACCTGATTTATTATTTTTCTTACTCTTGTCAGGTTGGGAGTCGCTGAAAATCTTTCCTCCTTTTCTTTTCTTCTTCTCCTTCCTCTCCCTCTTCCCCTGCTATTTTGCA
>JAOVVI020004111.1:0-18090 GCA_028571085.2 Nepenthes alata | reverse complement strand
CAGAGACTTGGGGGATCCGGCTTGCCTCAGTGATGAAGGGGTTGAGGAATCTCTTCAAACTTTTGTCCGTCCTCTGGTGGAGGCGGACTAGGTGCCAGGGCTATATCTCTTCTCTTTGGCTAGAAGCAAATTTGCTCAAAAAGTAGTCCGTAAACTCGTTGAGGGAACAGATAAAGTTTGGCAGGAGGCCATGAAACCAAGGCAATGCGTCCCCCTTGAGGGTGATGGGGAAGTACTGGTACATCACGACCTCACTCACTCCATGGATGGACAAGTGAGTGCGAAAATAGTATAGATGGTCCATCAGATCCTTGCTCCCTCGTACCCATCCAGTGTTGGTATTCTGAACTTGCGTGGGACCGGCTGGGTCTAGCGATCCATGGCGAAGGGCGATTTTCTTAGGTCAGCAGAAGACTGCATTGGCCTCTCCTTATGTAGGAGGTCTAGAGCATCTTCACCTTTTCCTCTATTGGTGGGTCAGACTCACTTCTCCACATGTTGATAATATCACGAAGCTCCGTGTGACCCAACTGGTGGTATTGAACTTGTCGATTGCAGCGACTTTCCTTGCGGGGTGACCGTGCGCTGTACGAGTTCACGGCTGTTTGTCTCCTCTCGCTACAGGAGTTACGGGGGTTACACCGCTTTGGACTCTCCTCCCGCTCGACCCGACTAGGATGGCTTCCAGCCACCGATTTGGCGCTACTGCTGGAGGCCGCCTAGGCCGATCTAATCTACCCCTGGGGGATTTGGTGCGACACTTTCCCCGCCTGGAGGATGATGCTTGAGGTTCCGAAGGAGTAGCCCCTATCCACTGCGTGCCCGCCCGGGTATAGAGAGCTTAGAGTATCACACTCATGTCATCCATTTTGACTGCTAGTTGGCGAACGTCAGGTTACGGATGGGCATCAGTACGACTACCCACTGAAGGGTCATCGCCATGAGTAGCTGCATCTCTTGCTGGGGCGCTGGCTTGCACTCGGGTGTTGACCATCTTATTGTAAAGGAGTGAGTGTTGAAGGGAGACGCTAGACTCTTTGTCGCGTTCCTATAGACGGTGCCAATATTGTGTCCCGGGTTATCGTACGGATTAGGAAGTCATCAGATTCTTGATTAGGATCGAATCTTGAGCAACCGGTCTCCGTCGCTGTGAACCTGAAACCTACACAACACAAATCACAAATAAGAGGTCAGAGGTTCGGCGGGATCTCTCCCACCGAAAATACTCTGACGTTCAAGTCAGCAACTTCCCGTAATGAATGGAAAGGGGCGCATGCTTAGAGGTACGCGAAGATATGTTATGAATGCGTTGGGAGTGCGTGAATATAAGAGTGGGGGATTGATGAGCGTTTAGTGGGAGATTTGACTCCCTGTATGTACTGTAGAGGGTTGCTAACTCTTGTAACCTGAGTAAGGCTGTAGAGGTAGGATCTAGGCACTGATTTGAGAGTTTGAACTCTGAGGTAAGCATTTTGCTTCACAATATTAATTTGACTACCCAGGATCTGATCCTCCTTCTTGTACTAGGAGAGGAAATTTATAAGCTCCTTGATTTGGAGCTTTGGGCATAAGAATCTTTTCTACTGGGATTCGTCGGCCGTTGCCCAGTGGTGGTTGCCGGCGTATCAGTTGTTTCTTTGTGGTGGCGGGGAGATCGTCGTGTGTTATAGGCCATGCCTGATCTACCTTCCGCGTTAGAATTAGCCAAAAAATTATAGATAGCGGCGTGAGCCGCAATTGGCAGCGCTGATTTTCTCCTTACTGGCTTATTTTCTCTACATTGTACCTACCCCTGCAGCCGCATTAATGGGCTGTAGGTGGCATTGATAGGTTGCAAATACCGAGCTCCGATGTAGGCATTTTAAAATATTGTACAAAGATAGCTGCTTGGACTGCTATTCCGTGGATTGGACATTGCGTTTTCTGAGCCTTACTGATATTTGACCCAACAAATATATTAATAATTAAATTAATAATTTTTATTAATCATATTAAATATTTTTATTTGAGTATTAAAATTTATTAATAGGTTACTGTAATTTCACGAGACAAAACACTAAACCCTACCTTGTAGCAACCTACCCTTTTACGTGTGCCGAGCCATATCCAAATTTAATATTAGTGTAAGCTAATATCTTAGAAAATATATTATATAACAATAGTGCTTTTTTTTTTTACTATGAATTAATATTTTTACTTTAAAAATTAAAATTAAAATTTATTGAAACCTCCGAAAAAATAAATTCAAAGGAGAATTAAGGAGAACAATCAAAATACCAATTTCTAACTAATGTCTTAAATACAAAATATATATATATAATCATTACTATATAAAGAAAATAATTATACTATTAAGTGTTTTATTGTCCGATCACAAGGATAAATTTGAGTTTGTTTGCAAATTAAACTAAAAAAATTATTATGGCCCCGTATATTTATTAAAAAAATATTTATTATAACAAAATAGTTTTACATTACTTTTTATCTTTTATCTTAAACTCATTTTTTTAAAGTTATTTAATAAAATTCTCTTCCGATATCTATCGTGAATAAGATAATATATAATATTATACAAATTAATTAATGATAGCAAATATTTAAGATTATTGATTGTGGTAATATTTTCAGGATAGTCACTATATATCATGATTAAAAAATATTTATATTCATTATTGATCGATTTTTACCGTGCTAATATTTTCTTTTTATGGTCATATCAAAGATACTTTTAGTCAGCTGCCCAAACAGTCAAGTGACTAATGAAATAGTCTAAGGCATCGTCTGGTGGTGATCAATGACATGGGTCGAGGACGTTAATAACCAATTTTATAGGCAATGAAGCAAAGGGCATTGTTGGGTAGTGAGTTTGGATCAAGGTAATACTGGTCAGTAAATGATAATAGTAGCCAGATATATTATCACCAAATGATCGGACAAGGGGTTGGGAATGTTGACCATCAGGGATTGATGGTGCGATTTGAGATGACACATATCAGTCGGTGATTGACAATGACTGGTATGCCTTCCAACGGCTAATACTGGTAGCCCAAGGCATTCCTAAATGTTCAGGAAATCACGGACTATAATATTATCATTTTTATTAAAAATTTTATTAATGAGTATTGGTGTTTGTTAGTAAATAGTAGATAAGTTTTAAAAAGTAATTTTATGTAAAAAAAATAATTTCAAATTTAAGCTTAAATTTTCCTTTCATTATAAAAATATATCCCATTAACTTGTTTTTATGTATGCATCAAATATCAAAACTTATGGATTACATTTTTCATGAGTGTCAAATATGGAATTTTTCCACAAAAAAAACATTATACGTTTTTAATTTTTTTATATGGGCTTTTATAACGTCTCGACAGGCATCTGGAGGCCCACCTACTATATTTCTGGGCCGGACCAAAACGCAGTACAGGCCGGCGAGGGGAAGCCCTTTGGTTATTCATTCTTACACGTTCAATTTTGTTTTGCTTTGCTTTTTTATTGTTTTTTTGGAAAGCATCTGAAAACCTGTTCCCCTCTGTGATCGTCCTCGTCGCCGTGGTTGCCAGCTAGCCCGGCCGCCGATGTTATAGATTCCACACCGCCGGCGAGTAATTTTCTGCTAACTCACCCTCTATCTGTGTGTGTGTGTGTGTGGTTTGAAAAAGGAAACCGCTGCAATTTGGCGTAAAAAAATAGTAGACGATAATCATTATTTCCGGCGATCCCTTCTACCTCTCTCTTTCCCCGCCTCTCTCTATGTGTCTGTATTTCTATCTTCTCTGCTTTTAGTGTGGGTTTGAGGCGACTCTTCTCGCTACTATAGTTAGGGATAATTAGAATTTGTTTTGGGGTTAAATATAATCTGCCTTCGATGATTGCAAGATTGTATTTTCCCTTTGAGCTGTTGAATTTTGAACAACCGTATTTAAGAATACGAAAAAAAAAAGTTTAAAGTTGGGAAATAACTATGAAATTCTCTGCTCAGTGGATTCCCATCCAAAATTGCGATTTGGAGGTGATTGAAATCGACGTGGTTCTAATGCAGTTTGATTTTTATTTTACGTTTTTTCGTTTGTTCCCTTGAATGGTATTTTCGTATTTGTAAACAATCAAGTGATTTGTGATATATTTATAATGTAGCTTGTATATAATAAAATGAGATTACTTCTATAATGTAACTGCCAAACATATGGGACTTCTCAGAAAATCCTCAGTATTTTTATCCATTGCCATTTCGGCTGGGCATGAACTTCAAGTGGTGTGTGTTGGCGCTGCCCCATGGTGCCAGGCGTCTGTGCTTGGTATTTAACGGGTTAAAATTATTGGGGTGACATGTTGGCAGTGCCACTGTAGATGTTAGGATGTTTGTCTAAATGAGGTCTCTGCTCTATGTAGCCATGGTTTCACAATTTTTTTTTTTTTTGTTCAAGGAATCTAGATGTTTTTGTCTAAAATGGGTGTGGTTTTTTTGGTAATTAATAGATGTATAAATAAAGCAAAAGTTTTGGGTTTCTTTGGGTTATTGAGGCTCCAGTGGCCTGTGTTTAATGGGCGTGGTTGCTCAGTTGATGATAACTTGTTTTATTGCTCATTCGAAAATTAACTTTTACAAGTTTTATAGTTTTAAGTGAGCTGATGGGGAACTATTATGTCCGATCATGTATCTATTTTCATTAACTATGTTTAGTTTTGCCTCAGTAGGAGTTATGAATTTGTCGATGTTGATGGTGAACCTTGGCAAAACAAACTGATTGCAATAGCCAAACTAAGCGTCTCTGAGCAAGTTCTTACCTCAAACATGTTTCACAATAATAGGCAAACTAGATAAACATAAGAGGACAGTGAGGATGGAAGAAATTGTCATTCACCAACACCATTACATGTTTTGCCCACAGCGCTGATTTGTCCAGAAGTGATAAGACATTTCTATATGCATTGTAGTTTTAGTGCTGTAGAATTGAAGTCAAAGTGAAATCTCAGTTGATTATTATTTCACAGGAATTGATCATGCCATCTCCCATTGAATGTTTACCTTAATGATTCTCACCCTGCCGAAGTGGATTATTTTATGTTTGTGGCTTAAAGGACCTTCCGTTCTCTCTCAACCAAGTGAATGCCATAGAGCTCCCATTATTGCAATTAGCTGGAGACTCCTTGAAATAATGTTTGTGATCAAGTTGCAGCCATTTTTGGACAATTGTGGTGTGGTGTACTTGTAACATCATGTTTTTGTTTTAGTCCTAGTACTGCAACAGTTTATCAAATGCTTTATCCTTTACTGAAGATATTGTGTAGATATCCTAATGGCGAGGCAGAAGAAGCATTGAGATTGAGAATGAGAAAATGGCATTTAGACCCATACCTAGAGTGGTGAATAAGTTTGTTGCAAAAATTACAAATTATTAATTATAACTTCAATATACGTAAAGAAACTATTTATCTAGATGCTGAAATTAAATCATCATCATTTTAATGTATATAACATTAATACAATGCGAAAATAGAGAGAATATAATATTTTGATGTCGAATTGAAAACATTTGAACAACTTGTTTATAGAGAAAAACCCTTATTGGTATAAGTCATCAACTAAAAATCTATTATATGAGTAAAGTTAATTTACAGACTAATAGACCACCTAGCCACTAACCCTGAATACATAATTATTTGAGACCCTTTTTAGATCTGCAAATCTACGGCTACCCAAGCTTCCTCTAGTTTTTTTGAGTAGATATTTGGTTAATCAAATCCCTTCAGCCAAAATATGCTTCAAATCTATACACGAGTCACACATAGAAACTCCGTAAATTATAGGATAATCAATTTAAGCTTTAATTTTAGATTTGTAAGAGATCACGATAACAAGGTACTCATATTACTAGAAGAAAGATCTCTTCAATAGGAATTGTTCTGTAAATTTCAAACTTAACTCTCACTCTCTTTTGCCATCCTTTTTTTTGTGTTACTTCTTTGATAAATGCATAGGAGTTTATAAAATTAACTGTCGATCAAAACAGTTTAGTGGAGTGATTAGTGGGCAAAAATTGATTTTTTGCTCAAACGTAAGTTGCGTGAACATTGTGCGAAAACAGTACCAACCTTTTGCTTGAACTTCTGATATGCGAAAGACTTGTGATCCTAATCTAGAATCTCATAGCTTGAACCATTATCTCGCGGGCAACCGGGTTGCCTTTGGACATGATTAGCTTATCCGCCTATCTGGTGGGATATGTGCGGGCTTGGTTCATAGTCCCAATATGAACACATGTTGAGCAAATGCACAATTTCGCTAGAGCATGAATTGCGTGAACACCAAGACACTTTGCGTGAGCCTTTGCTCATGCGAAAAATAGTCCTATCACATTAATTGAATCTGAGCCTAAAAAGTTTCACCTAGAGACAATATATAAAATGATATACTCAAAATACAACTCAATATTATAAAATTTGCTAACACTAAATATAGACCTAACCATGAAAACTTGTTTTTCAGGTACTTCATAAACTTACATCTTCATGGCTGGTGAGGTGTACTCTTCCAGACTTCCATGGGTTTGGGTGGTTGAAATCTTAGCAAGATCACATGAAGTGGATGCAGCCATTCTACATGGTGAAAATGATTCTGAGGACCCAGTTCAAATAGCACTTTATGCTTTTGTTTTCATTAAGAGGCTTGAGCATCGTTTCTTTCTTTCAGATTTGATTACGAGGATGCCAAAGTTCTCGGGTGATTTGGAAAAAGAAGCAAGGGAAATGATTGCGTGGAGATGTTTGGAAAGTTTATTTGATCCTGCCAATGGATTTAAAAATGACAACCCTCCTTCCCACCAGTCAAAAGATCGTTTTGATGCATCAGAATGCTGTGAAAATGTTCTCCAATGTATTTTGCGGGAGGTAACATACATGAACTATTTTGTGTTTTTCATCCTATATAGCTGTCTTCATAATTTAAACCCGAAAAAGAAAAAGATCAGCCAACATTACTTCCCACACTAATAAGCACTTATTCTTCCTGAGTTTGAGGTTGTTTGCTAAACTTTTATTGTCAATTAGACATTACTGTCAGATCTGATAAAGGCTGGACACCACCATCTGGAATGGGATATTCGCTCTTTTATTGAGCATAAAAAAACTTGCTTGCCCAGGTGTACTTTAGAACGGGTAAAGGAGATTTTTTAAATCATTTTCTTATGTGTGATTTCTTCGGAAAAGTGTAAAAGGTGGTTAAGTCCCCTTTATCCTTTTCACTTTCTTATACACTGTTTCTCTACGAACAGTTGAAAGATACAATTCTACAAGGTAGCCACCCTCTTGTCATGGCCTTGAAGAATTTTAATGGATTGATAGTTCAGAATCAACACAACGAAAGAATCCTTCCTGATGGTGATGATATAATAGCACCTCCGTCGAGGCATGATGGGTTCGGGGTTAACGGGAAGGCCACTGTTGCAAGAGAAAACATAAATTCTCCCAGCAGTAAGAAAGTTAAGAAAGTTTTGAAGGAAATATCAGTGAAAATGATTACATCACCTTCTAAGAGGGATAGGGGTTACTTGGGTACTGAAAATCATATCCAGCACTCTCCAAGCAATATGGACAGTGATCTCCCCAATAGAAAGAAGCTGAAGCAGGATGGCACCTCCGTAATTCTTGATGCAGAATGCGATTCAGATCCTCTAGATAGCTCTGAACAGTTGAAGGATGCATCTGAAATAAGCGTGCTACATGTTGAATGTGAGCTGCATGACTCAGCAGATAACATGCTTGATGGTAACAAGCAGCTTGCTGTTTCTGGAAAGCTTGGCCATATGGGTGAATCTTTGTGTCAACTACCCCATCTTCCTTGTAAAGATGATACGCCTCAAGATGCATATAAGAGTGAAAATGGCGAAAATGCTGGTGCTGATGAAGGCAACAGTGAAACTGAGGTTTTTCGCATGCCAATATCATTGAGCGATGCTCCCTCAGATGGAGTCCATGGTGAGATCACTGCTGCTGAAAACCAAGAAAGCAATGATCCTCATATTCAATTGATGCAAGCAGATGATACACCTCTTGGGAAATCTCATGGACAAAAATTTGCAGATGGAGTCAAAGACAATATGCAAAATTGTAATGCGGATGAAACATCGAATGATAGCGGCAGTTGTCATGATGAGGCGGCTGAAGTTGCCTTGAAAAAGCATAATTTCTTGTGCTCCCAGCATTCACTGAGTCAAGACTCGTTGACAGCTACAGATTGGACTGAGAAAAATCTTTGTATGAAGTGTAATAAAGGTGGGGAAGTGTTAATTTGCGCTGCCAGTGGCTGTCCATTAGTGATCCATGAGAGGTGCTTGGGCTTCTCATCCTCCTTTGATTACAGAGGCGACTTTAAGTGCCCTTTTTGTGCATATTCACAGGCAATTTCTGATTACGTTGATGCCAAGAGAAAGGCCTCCTTGACAAGGAAACAACTATCTCTGTTCATTGCTGGAAATACTAGCTACCAGCCAAAGTTTAATTCTGAGAAATTATCTGATAATGATCTGAATCAAACAAGGCCAAACAGAAATGTGGAAAAAATGGGTGAAGGAGGTTGTGCTAACCTTTTAACTAGTGCAACTCTACATACATGTGAACAAAGGGGAGGGGGCAAAATAGTGGTCGAAAAGCAGAAGCTTGTTGCAGGGGGAAATGGTCTAAATGAAATGGAAGGTGATCATTGTTGTGATGCTGCCAAATCATCTCATGGAGATGAGAAAACTTTCCTTGAGGCAGATAGTGGAGAAGGAACCGAGCAAGAGCTTTCACGGCAACAAATTCTTGATCAGTTTAAAGATGCTCCTAGTGCATCAAGGAGTAATCCAGATGGAACAGCAGAGGATGAAAATGCTACCACTCGACGTTACCCTTTGAGACGCCACAGTCGGGGAATTTGCCGGTAAGTTTGTATCTTGGGTTTCTAATGACCAGATGTTTTTGCCATTCTAAAATATCCATTTTAGTTTTGTGCTCGAAACAAAACTTCCTTGTTACTTGACCCAGAAAACCAAACTGTGTGTAATGGAATTTTTCTTTTCTTCATTACTATAACACCCTAAAGAAATTGATTTTCTTAAATTTTAGTTCCATTGGTCCGTGCGTCAAAGAATTACGTTTGCTTGGTTATTTCCACGGTTATTTCCACGTAACGTGACATTTGAAACCCCTCTTAGAGGAAGCAGAAATTCTGTCTGCAATTTCTAAATGAAGTTTCTTGTGACTTGAAGCACAAATCCAGCATATCCACAACTGAGGCGAATTAAACTTGCTTGGACGCCTGAGGAGGAAGAGATGTTAAAGGTATTTGTTCACCTTCCCTCACTTTTCATCAAAGCAATTTGTCTATGGTCGTTGTTTCATATGAAAAAGTATTCATATTTTCATGCCATGCTCTTTCTTGGATGCATTAGAACACAAAATTTTGGTTTTGAAAATTGATGCGTCACTTTTGACCATTTATCATTGGCATTATTTTTTGCTCCCAAGATTATCATTTTTGTTTCTGTCTTTCTGAGCACTGGGGTCGATGCCCACGGCCTTTTTTGAAACTTCTCTACCAAAATTGGTTATTTTCTCTGTTTTAGTACATTTTCATTATTTCTATATTGCAGGAAGGAATTCTGAGATTTGCAGATGGGGAAGATAAACCGATTCCATGGAAAGACGTGTTGGAGTTTGGGAGTTCTGTATTCCTCAAGGGTCGAACGACAATAGACCTCAAGGACAAATGGAGGAACATGCTCAGAGGACGAAGCCCAAAATCAAAATGACTTTCTTCCACTCTTGATTTCTTTGCCTTTGTGAATAGATTTTCTTTCATAACATGCTTCAGAGCAAACCCCTTTTGTCTACCCTGAACCTCTTTAAGGGATGTGTGTGTTTTGGCGGCTGGTTGTTTTGTGGGGTACTGATTCCGGTGGTGGCTTCGATACTGTTCCATGTAGTGGTGATAGCCGTTGTGAGTTTGATGTATGGTTGCAATTTTGATAATCTAAACTTGCATTCGAAATCGGATGCATCAGTTTTTTGGAAAATTAAAGGGCATGGTCTGATCTGATAAGCCTTTTTATGTTGGTGGGTTTTGGTTACGATTGGGAAGCCTATCGCTCTAAAAGATAGATTGATGTAATTTTTTTAAATAGTAAGTGTTTAATATTAATTAAATAATTATATTATTATTTTTAAAAAAAGTTAGTTAATCTTTAATAAAAGAAAATATTTTAACTGTTTAATATTTATTAAAATATTGTAGTTGAGGAATTGAATATATTTTTTTAGAGGGGTAAGAACTTTGAATTTATATTTTTACTATGACTATGATTCAATTTTTTATAATTAGTTAAAATTTTTATCTCTTTAAAAACTCAATATAATTTAAAATATTAGTTAATCTTATTTGTTGATGGAAATGCTAGTAGTAGGCTGGTCTAAAGGAGGAAATTGTCCAAATCTTCAGTGGCCTATTTATGTTTGGACGGTCAATGCTACCGTTGATCAGACAAATAGCAAATGGGCGGGTAGAAGTCCAAGACCACAAAGGTCCATCTAAACTCAGGACGGTCAACGATGCCGTTGATCAAGAAAGTGGAAAGTAAGCCGGCCACGACCCATGATGAACACGGCCCATGTCCAGACTGGCCCACATGTCCATTTTTTAGTCACAACAGTCGTCTACTCTAATTTATCGCATCTCCAGAGAAGGCAAGTTTCACTACAATTGTCACGACCCAAGAATACAATATATACAAGTTAAAAATAAAAGTAATAATAATATTTTTATCAACCATAAAAATTTAAGCCAGGCATGACAGTTATACACGTATAGGATCGAACATAATAAAATTCGCATAAGATTTCATGAGATATATATCCGGATAAATATAATATACAACTTGCTATCCAAAAATCGTAAGGGAGGTATCCAAATATACAACTACTCATCAACATAAAGTAATAATTATAATATCTCCCATGTAAGGATCAGGATAATCATCCAACCATAAATAATAACCATAACGCACCCCCGAGATTAGAGACATACCCAACATAATATCTCTACTCGCTGAAAGAGATATCTGAGCGAGATCACATCTGAATTCCTGCAAACGTATCTATGTCATTTGTCTAAATAGATAAAATATAAAAACGTGAGTTTAGAACTCAACAAGTATTACCATCGTATAAAACAGTACACAAATTAGAGATAGGGATATCACATGACAACCAAGTAAAACAAACACAATATCTATAAAATTTCTAAAAAATGAGGAATAGCATCGTACTAAATCACTATCCGTATTAAATCGTCCATTCAAGATACAATCATATAAATTGTGATTCAGTAAAATCTTGTAGACGATATCATATCATATGATCCGATATTATATTACATAATCACGGCCGTCACCACATCTATATGGGACACATACCATCATCCAGATCTAAATCTCATGATGTAAAAATCAAGCGAAAACTATCGGAACTAAAATATAAATCAAAATATGTTTTGAGTTTATCACATATTTATAAGTTCAAGACATTTCAATCGTCAAATTATAGGCCAATCAGTGTATCTCAAAATCATCCTCCACCCAAATATATGCAGAAATATAAAGTATGAACGAAATCGGAGAACCAAAGATCAATAATACAAACTTGAGTAACAGTTACATTCGTTCGATAACCACGGCTATATCGGCTACGATTTAAGCTAGAAACTCAAGGCTCAGCTACGGTTTAGCCCAGTAGCTCAATGTCATTCATGTACTCTGTCTCCTATAGATTATAAACTTGCTCACTATATTTTATCACCCGTGATTTTGGGTACAACCTCAAATTTTAATTATATATTAGGATGTTTGAATTTATTATTCCGTCAATTCTTTACGATGGTTCTGATTTAAATATACAGTAGGGTAGGTCAATTACTAAACATCTCAACTTTCCTGCTGGCGAAAGGGGGCCACATCATATACGTCACTGTCGGGATTAAGCCTCCTTGTCAGGAACGGTACCAATATCTCATGCCTTGGATCATATAAAATGACCCATTGGGTCTCAGGCCTCCATGGTCCCGTAATGAGCCCACCCCTGACAGCATGTGTGTATACCGATGTACGACCGGTTCATGGTTCCACAACATACGGATACAAGAATATACATATATGCCATCCGAGTATCCGAAAACCCTTCAAATCATCATAAATACCAGTGTAAAATTACCGCATAATCGATAAAATATATATACATGTACATAATTAATAAATTTGTGGTATATAAAAATATATACATGTTAGTAAAATCTGTAACAGTAGTCAAAACATATCAGAAATTAAATCAAACTAAAGATAGAATTAGATGATACTTGCATTGACTTTATATTCCACATATCTGAAGAAAAGATATCCTGAAACACCCGATTGGGCCTTTCTTTCTCCTGCCTCATGCGCGCCTGCGCACTGCCCTTCCTCTCTCCTCTGCGCACGACCACCACGCCGCCGCCTCAACTGACGACCACTACGGCCTCACCCGCGACCACTATCGTCGCCACCGATCTCTCTCTCCTCTCCTTTCTCCTTCTTCGCCTGCGAAAAATCTAAAATAACAATAAATATTAAAATAATCCATACATGATCCAAAATATTACAGTAACGGTCACCTCCAGAATCAAAGTATATCTCGAGAGGAAGGCACCAAAATTTACGCACAGTTTACTGAAAACCTTAACGGTTACAAAACACAGAATGAAGAAGATCAGCATTTTTGACTATTACAATTAGAAATACGCTCCCACATATGCAGTAAATGCAATGATCTTCAACAGAGCGTGGGTATCAAGTTCCTCTGTATAAGGAAGGTACCTCGTGGCCATGGTTATAAAAGGCCATGAAAGCTGACGCCTTTGATCACGTCTTCTCTTACCCACAAAAGCTTTCAAGCAATTACAAAGCTCTCAGAAGCTCTTCTACTCTATCGAGTATTCCACGCTTACTCTTTCTTTACTACTAGTTCCCAATGAACTCAATACTTAAAGAAACTGCTTATCACAAGTAATTATAAAATCCACTTACCCTACGAGTACACTCCTAGTTGCAAATACACTCCTTACATCCATTTCTACATCTATTGCATCCACCTTTTAATTTCAGAAGGTCAATTACTGACTTGAGTGTTGGAGTATTTCGGTGGGATCAAATCCCACTATCACCTGACCTCTTATTTGAAATTGTGGTGTGTAGGACCCAAAACTCAGTGAATGGAGACCAAAACCCGACGAACTACTTGATTTGAATCTGTTTAAATTTGAATTCAAAACATATCATTTGTGGTGAAAAAGTTTGGAATAGTTTTGAAAAATATATTAAATAATATTTATTTTTTAAAAAATTATATTATATTTATTTTGATATAGTTTTTTTGATTAATAGTTCATATATATTTTTTCTTATCCAGTATTGAATAAAAGTTTAAATTTGACAATAAAATAGTTTTTAATCAGCAAATAACTTTTTAACTGTGGTTGAGTGATTTGTTTACTTATTTTTACTACATTTGTTGTGTTTATTTAGAGCATATTTAAAATATTATTATTATATTAACACTAATACTTATGACTTTAATTTTTATTTATAATATATAAATCTTGATGGGTTCTATAATTTTATCGGCCAACTCAAAATTCAGCCCACCAGTAAACACACCTAGAAACTAGAAGCCTAACGAGATTTCGTAAAGTTCAGAGCCCATAAGATTTCATGGCAGATCCAATCAATAGCCCGACCTAGCGGCACTAGCCCAGTGGCGAGCCCATATGCCACTACAAGCACGTGATTTCCAACGGCCACAGTAGCATTAGCAAGCGGTTCCTGTAGATCTGTTACAACACATTGCAAATGCGTAGGCAACACTTGCCAAAATTATAGAGGCAATTCAGATTCTATCCAAGATTGCACGCCCCCCAGGATAGCAGTAACGATTTAGCAAATTGTACCCAAAAAGGCAGTTGCCACGCAGTGATTTTCATGATCATCCCAACAAAGGAAGGAATATTTTCAGGCAGCCGGGGTTACCATACTTGTCATACATGTAATCACTGAAACAACTCAGCGAATCCATTAGGGCAACGGATAGCTGGCCTTGGCATCGAAGTAAGACTGAACTGACTTCAATACTATAAAATATCCTTTCGTACTTATGGGCAAAGAGATATATCTGGCAAGATAGGAATGTGGAAAGAAAAGGATAAAAAAAGGAGAGAAAAGAAGGAACGTATAGAGAGAAGGCTCAAATGGCACGTCTCCTCCCTTCCTGTCTCTAGGGAGACCTCATTCTCCTACTCTGATTGATGGTTGTGCAAGCCCTCCTATCAGCTCCGAGTTCTTGCATCGCAAGATCAATGAAAGCAACTCATAGAATGTGGCATAGAGAGCCCCTCCATTTGTAACTAGAGAGGAGATCGACGAGTGTCCCTCTCCTTATCATCAATGCCCAAGAGTTTTTTTCTCTTTTAGCTAGCCACCCGCTTGCAAGTGTATTAATCAACCGGCCACTCTTCGACGAGTGCAGTGCTCTCTTCCTCTAATAAGCCGCCCCTTAATTAGGCGCACTCATTAGAATTCAGTCCTCCATCTTTCTAAGCTACTCTTAGCCGAGCACACTCATCGAAGTTTAGTTCTTTATCCCTCAAAGTAGTCCTTAGTCGGGCGCACTCAACAAAGTTCAATCTTTCATCTTGTAAAGTCGCCCATTGGCTGAGTGTACTCATTGGAATTTAATTTTTTATCTTTCAAAGTCTCCCCATAGCTGAGCACACTCACTAGAGCCAAGGCTCCCATCTGTAATTCACCCCCAGCAGGATGTACCCACATGAGTTCAATCATCCATTGCTCAAAACTACCTCATAATTGGGCACACTCAGTGGAGCTCAATCCTCAATCTTTCAAAGTTGCCCCCTAGTCGGAACTCAGTCCTTTACCTCTAAATCACTTCTTTGTCGAGTACCCTCGTCGGAACTCAATCTTTCAACTCTAAGCCACCCCACTGTCGGATATAGTCATCGAAATTCAATCTTTCATTCCTTAAAACTACCCTGTAGCCGGACACATTCACCGAAATCCAATCTTTCACATACCCTCAATCTCCTATTACACGCATCAACGTATTATTCATTTATTTCCCCAATCTTTCTATCTATTTGAGAAAATTTTTTGATTTGAGCGTCAGATAATATATTAGGTAGCGAGTTTTTACCATCATTTAATCTCTTATTTGTTAGTTATGATGTGTAGGTTTTAAATTTAAAATAATGGATACCGAATCTGTTTCAACTCGACTCCTATAAAATATCAAATGGCTCCCTAATATGAGTAATAATCTGAATCCATGGGCCCATCAAATTTAAATAAATAATTTTTGACAAATAATTTTTGTGTTATAAGTAGTATATATATATTTCAAATCAAATTAACTTGTGCATTAATAGTTTGCACGTTTCATCTCTACAAACTTTTGTTTAAATTTGGTTAAAACTCAAACCATAACACTTTAATTGTTGATTATTTTTGAATCTATATCAAATTGATTCATATTAAGTGGTTGGAGGAATACTATCAAATTTGAAACAAATAATTTTTAAACAAATAAATTTAATATTATAAGTAGTATAAATATTTCAACCAAATCAGTTCGTAGTATACTAATAGTTTGAACAATCCGTTTCAAATAATATATTGTTTCAATTTTGATGCGTACCTGGATCCGACTTCGAACAGATTCGGATTCTTCTTGGATGACCAGATCCGGCTCTATTCACTGAGTGCGGGTCCCGCACACCACTAAGACGAACAAGAGGTCAGCGTTATCGGCGGGAGGTTGTCCCACCGAGAACACTCCGACGCTCAAGTCAGTAAAACAATCTCTGATGAAAGAAATTGAAGAGCTATTGAGCAGAATAAGGGGGATGAGGAGTGTGAAGATCCATATATAAGAGAGACGTGAGACCTTTCTTGTATCTGGATGGTGAGAAGGCGTAAACGACCGTGAGGGCTCGCTTGTTGACTTAGAGATGGTTTGGGGTTCTGTGAGCTTCTGGCGGCTGAGAGGGGGCTCGTTTAGAACAAATATAATATTTTGTGTGTTTCAATATGTATCAGCAAGCATGTATGAAAGCGTGTAAGAAAGCATCCAAGAGAGCGTCAAAGAGAGCATCAAAAAAATCGTACCTAGAACGAGGGTTCTAGGGTTTATTTATGGTTGAGAGGGTGATTCCCCTTCTTTGAAAGGCGGGATCCCCTATCTACACCGTGGCTGGCTTGCCTTCTGGAACAGACGCCAGTTGCCAAGGTGGGTGCGATAGTTTTCTTGTGTGACGGCCAGCAGCTTTCCAAGTTCGCTTCCTTCCTTCTTAACATGTTACCGTTGGAGTGCCTTGGCGGGAAAGATACTGGAAAGATCTGGCGCCCTTCTTATTTGAAGGGCGTCAATTTTGTCAATATCCTCCTGAATCATGGAAGACGAGTGGAAGGCTGTGGTTGGCCGTGGGGTGAGTCGTGGGCCCAAACGGAGTAGGCCAATTACTGTAGAAAGACGTTATTTGGGCCTAATGTGCAGGACGCAGATGGTCAACGGCTGAGTTGACCGTCAGTGTGTTGGCCGCTCTCGCAAATGATAAAAGGAGAGTGGCTGTCGGTTCACTGATGGGCTGTGGGCTATAGTGGAATGAGCCCATCACTGTAGGAAAGCTTCTAAAGGCCCACTTTAACTTCGCACGACGGTCAATATCGAGTTGACCGCCTACGAGCAAGTTGGCCGCCAAGACGGTCAACGCCCACGTTTACCGTTTCGGTTTTGGGCTTTCCAGTTTCTGGGCCCGCCTTCTTTAGTGGGCCGTAAGAACGTTGACCGTCATCTTGGGCTTCCGTTGGCTTTTCTTTGGGTTTCTCTTTGGGCCAGCCCATTACTGGTGTACCCATCAAATTTAGTTAAAATTCATACCGTAATATATGATTTGATCGATAATTAATTTTTAATCTAATAACAAATCGATTCATATATTGGAAAAAGGCTCCATTAGGTGGCAGGAAATATGGAAATTTGATTGATTCATTTGGGCTCAAACTTAGGATCTAAACACAATAATGAGCTACAAGGGTCAGAACCATACAAATTTTAATGACTTGATAGATTTTAGAAAAAAAATTAGAAGCAACAAATTAAATATAAAAATAAAGGAAAAATAATAATAAATGTATATATATTAAATTTTTTTTATTTAGATGTTGATGAGAAATTATATAAAAAAAGAAATTAAGTTTTTTTAATTAAATTATATTATTTATTCAGTTATTAAGAAAAACATAAAGGAGAATATTATATTTTCTTAATATTATGATTTTTAAAATATATTTTAATATTTTTGTTCATAATTATTTTATAAACTAAACAAAAATACTTTTTCAATATATATATATATATATATATATTTATTTATTTATTTTTTAAAATAAGACATTTATAATACAAAATTTTCTTTTTTAAAAAGCATTTGCTCTTCTATCCAATGGGGTATTAAATAATCAATTTCTTCATGCATATTGATGACATTATTAAGATGATTGTGGTGTTGAAATTGTCACACTTGTTCCATTGGTTAAGTGTCATCGTGACCGAGGATTCTTTTCCATCATTGTCATAACCTCATCTACTTGATCACCAAATATGTATTAAAAGAGAAGTATTTTGACTAAAGGTAATACTTTAATGGGAATGTGCAATAATAAAGTAAAATAAATAAAAATAATGTTCAATAGCTAATCCACAAGGATTTATAATATCCTTTAATTTGTTCGTGCGTTTTTTGTCAATTTTCTCCATGTTAGAATTTAGACTCGATCAAAATAAGATTTAAATTAAATATAAATTAAATTTTAAATATAAATTTATGGTTATTAAATCAGATCGGGTTGGATAAGATCCAATTATTTATGTCAAAAGTTTTAACTATGCTTATCCATGAGTCGAATTGGACTGGTTGATATTTTTTTATCTTTATTATATTTATTTAAATATATATAT
>JAOVVI020004110.1:0-18091 GCA_028571085.2 Nepenthes alata | reverse complement strand
GAGGGGGTACTAGGCGTGGCCGACAGCGCCCAGAAACCCACCAGCGACGGCAAAAGGACAGCCGACATAACCGGCGGACAATGACATAGACCAATGGCAAAGAAGCCCTAGCAACGAGCATTTTGACGCCCAGAGTCCAAGGGGAGAGCCTATAAGAGCTCCCACTTCCTACAGAGAGAGGTCTGGGCAATTTTTGGAACCAAGAACTTTCTTCCTCTAAAACTCGATCACTAGAAAGAAAAGAGCAACGGTCCGAGAACGCATTTGATTGCCTTCTTCCACGAGCTAACTCACGATCGTTCCCCCCACGTCTACTCAGACTACAGGAAAGTTAGCCACCTATTGCGGTGCATCAAGGAAGTCAGGCCTTCCATAACCTTCTCACTGCATTCTCTATATCATAACGCATCCCATACGCTTTTACAGCATTTATCCACGCACCGCTCATAGCGTGCGCCATTTTCGTTTATTGCGGGAATTTGCTGACTTGAGCGTTGGAGCGGCCTTGGTGGAAGAAATCCCACCGGACCCCTGACCTCTTGTTTGTTGTTTGTGTTGTGCAAGTCCAGGTTCAAGACTACGGAGACCGAACCTTTCACCTGACTCTCCCGCGTGCTTAGCAACCCGAAGGCTCTCTAATCCGTACAGCAACCTCCGGACCAGGGACGCAACAATACTGATTGTATAACTATTTAACAGTTAATTCATAACATTTATTTGATCATTATCGCATGTCTTAATATGATTGATTATTCATCAATTATATATAATCGTTCGTTATAATTAAATACTTTGTTAATTATTTTGCCAAGTCATTAATGGCTTAAGTCTTCCATGCCTTTAGTCACTCGATCGCATAGCCGATTGATTCAGTTTTCAATGAGGTCGTTTTTTGAACTAATTTCGTATCAAGTTGATCAACTCGATTATTATAACAACTTGTTTTGCACTAATATCTCGTAGGTTTTGAATTTATGTCAGGTTAGAGTATTTTTATTTTGATCATATCCAATAATATTAATACTATAAATACAAATAAAAATAAATAAGTATATATACTTTTTATATATTTGTAATCTTTATCACTAAATCTTTATTTAACTATAAATATTAAAGATATATTGAGTACATCTCATTTTCCTATATGGAAACAGCAAAGCCCATGTGAGCTTCAATTATTTGAGTTATTATAAGGTATTTTATTGTGTTAGATGGAATAAATCATTTAATTTTTTAAACAAGGTACGGAGAAAAAAAACGAGAACATAACAAACAAACCAATAGCAACGTAGCTTGCAATTTATTCATTAATTTAACAGATTTACACTCCAATTATTATTATTTTTTATTTTTTGATAAAATAGTCATTTTCTATTTCCGTTATAAAGGTTATTGGGGTATGAAAATTATAAATTAAATGAATAATTAAGATTGCGAGAAGCACTCACAAGCGGTGAAACGGTTTTTTTTTTTTTCCCGCCAATCGGATTTTAAAACAGTTGAGTTACCTCCATAGATCACTGCCAACAGAGCCTTAGCACCATCCTGCCTCTGTCTGGCTTTGCAATTCAACCATGATTGTCACTGCGTCATCTTTTTCCTTGTTCACTCTCCTTCTCGCTTCCATCACCGATTTCTCCTCTGCAAGGCCGCAGCACCCGCCGGAGCGCGCAGGCTGTGCGGTTAATCTGCTTTCTTTCTCGCCTTGTCTTCCCTACGTTTCTGCTCCGCCAAATTATGCTTTGTCATCTCCTCCGTCCAGCTGCTGCGAAGTGTACTCCGCCACCATTGATGAAGGCGGCAATGCTGCCTCCTGTCTTTCTTACCTCCTCCGGGAACCCTCCATGCTCGGTATTCCAATCGACGTTCCCAGACTTCGCTCTCTATCTTTGATTTGTCCGCGAAATCGAATGCACCAGAATTCCACAAAGAGGGATAGCTCCCTGGGATCAGGATGCGGCTCAGGTCCGATACTCGATTAAGAAAACTTGTTCATTTTCCGCATTCTTTGACTATATTCTTTCATTCCCTGAACTTTTTATTTCAGATTGTATTTTGTTTTTTTAGGTTAGATGTTCACATGATCAGTTTCATTTCATTTTTCTCTTGAACAATCTGAATCATTTGGTCAATTAAAGTACATAGATACGACAAATATATATAAAAAAAAAAGATATTGCTGGATTCTGTTTTGTTCGAAAATAATGAAAAAAACATAGGTTTTAACGGTAGAAGAAATTATAGAGACAGATCTTAAGAAATACCACTCAGTAGGGGAGGGGCAACTTCACAGTTTACTGTTGATCGAGTTGAAGGAGATTTTGGTCGTGGTGATGAATACTGATGGGGGGAAGGGGAGGTTGTCAACTGAAATTGCCGGCTGGTGTGACCAACATACTAAGAGCTGTGTTTTTCTGGCTTAGCAAAAAACAATAACAATAATAAAAAAATTATATGTTGTTTTTTTAGTTCAGTTGAAGTGGCATATGACAAAGTTGTTGGGGTCACTCCCGAGTGGACGAGGACTCTTGTGAAGTCCAAAAATTTTAAAAATTAGACGAGGACCTATTAAAGGAGTCATGTCCGAGTGGTGGATATGGACGAGGACTCAAGCCATGATGGCGTTGACTTATTCTGCAGCAGCAATTAATGCGGGCAGACTGATGACGTAATCTGATTGGAAGTTGGTGGCAGCCAGAACTTTCAAGGTGTTGCAGCCCTGCCACCCTACTGCTAGGGTAGCTGGCTAGCCTTTCTAGGGTGGTTGTATATTTGTATATATATAGGAAGGAAGTTGGTGAGTTTGAGAGCTTCACCAAGAGCTGTGACATTGTGTAGGAAAGAGCCTTGAGAGAGCTGTGGACAAGTTTCGTTGAAAAGATAGAGTGAAAAACACATTTAGAGAGAAATTGTACGTTTGAGATTGTTTTCTTTCGTTTGAGTTTGTGTAGCTAACACTTGTAAACAATCCCCTTTATAGTGTATATTTTTGTGGCTTTTTCCTTGATTCAAAAAGGATTTTCCACGTTAAACCTTCGTGTATTCTCCTCTTTTCTATCATTACATTTCTCGCCCGTCCGAGAGCTCTGTTCGGTGTTGTTGTCCGAGAATCGTGTCCGCTCGGTCACCGTGCCTTCCGCACGTTTTTACTCCAACGGAAGTAGAATAAGAACAAACGCCTGAAATCCTTTTCAAGTCAATTAGATTATTAAAAAGGGCAATCACTTTATGTTCATCGTGCCAGTATGCTGAATAACCCTCAGAGCATTAATAGCAATGCTAGCCAATTATTCCTACGTATTGTGGATTTGGAACTAATTTGGTCATCTTCTCGCATGAGCATATAATGAGAGCCTTAAATAAAAATAGTACAAACTGATCAGGCTTTCTGTAAAGGACCAAAATTTGTTGGCGCAAAAGAAAGAGTGATCGGTCGGATAACGTAACACTCAACCACACACATACAAACACAGGCACTCGGATAAAATCAGTAATAAGAAGAGATAAAGTGGAGAAGAAGAACACAACTAAATTTTACGTGAAAAACCCTACAAAATAAGGGAAAAATCATATGACTTCAATCCACAAATAAATCCACTATGTGTGAGAGTTGATTACAGGGACAACACGGCTACACAAGCCTCCTTAGAGACGAAGATGAAGAACAAAGCACACACACTCACAGCGCTCTATTACACTTCACTCTTATCTCTTCCTGAAAAATCTCATACTCTCACGTTCTATGTGGCACACTCTCTTAATAATCCTCTCTACAAATATATATAAGGGCTGTTGAAAGTAATAGCCATACCAACGTGAGGGACACCCGTACAGGTGGCCATCTGGCAACCTATAAATCTGCAGCGGCTCTGCAAATTGTCGGCTCTACAAAAACGGCTCATCACTCTGGAAGGACGGCGTGCTCGTTCCCCACAGATCTCGCATGCTCAGAAGATTTTTTGAGCTGGCTTTCATGTGTGCTTTCTGTCTTTAAATCATCAGGCCTCGGGTTCCAACTATAGAAGGTTCTCGGACATTATATAATGACCGCGTCCATTTTCAGGATGACTTACTCCTAAGTCCGCAGACAACACAAGTGCATAAGTCCTTGTGCCATATCTGCGTAATAGTCCGACCACATTCCCACAAAGGGAGTGACCCCAACAAACTTTCCTTCATGACCAAGTGGGAACAAAATTGGTTAGCCCAGCTATGTCACACTAAGCTTCCAACTTCCCATTTGGTAAAACTTTGGTCATCATGTCTGACCCATTTTCATTCGATCGGACCTTATCTATTGACAGCCGCCCTTCATCAATAACGTCTCTCACCAAATAATATCGAATATCAATGTGCTTCGATCTCGAATGGAATGATAAGTTCTTACACAAGTGTATGACACTTTGGCTATCACAGAGCACTGTAAATTTTTCTTGCCCCAGGCTCAATTGTTGAATGAACATTTTCATCTATAATGTCTCCTTGTTAGCCTCGGTCACAGTAATAAATTCGGCCTCCGTAGTAGAAAGGGCGACGCACTTTTGTAGCTTAGATTGCCAAAAGATTGCTCATCCAGCAAACTTAACCAAATACCCTGAGGTGGACTTCTGAGAGTCAATGTCCCCGATCATGTCTGCGTCTGTGTAGCTGACCAACTGGAGCTTCTATTCTCTAAATTGTAGGCACATTTTTGAAATCCCTCGGAGATATCTAATAATCCACTTTACAACAGGCCAATATTCCATCCCTGGATTTGAAAGAAACCTGCTGACAACACCGACTGTATGGGTAATGTCCGGCCTAATACACACGACCACGTACATCAAGCTACCAACGGCAGACGAATATGGTATACCTCTCACGCGGGCCTTTTTTGTGTTTGAGGACGGACCTTGGTTCCTACTTAATTTGAAGTGGTTAGCCAGTGTGGTGCTCATTGGTTTGGATCTGTCTATGTTAAAGCGTTGTAACACATGTTCAATATAGCTCTCCTGGGATAACCAGAGCTTCTTATTCTTCCGATAGTGAAATATTTTGATCCCCAAAATTTGTTTCACCTGATCGAGATCTTTCATGACAAATGATTGTCCAAATTACTCATTTAGCTACTTGATCCGAGCACTGTTTTGTTCGACAATCAGCATGTCATCCACATAGAGGAGAAGGATGACTAAGTCGTCCTCGAAAAATCTTTGCACAAAGATGCAGTGGTCAGAAGTAGTCTTTTGGTATCCTCGGTCAACCTTGACAGATTCAAACTTCTTATATCACTGTCTTGGAGCCTGTTTTAGTTCGTACAGACTCTTCTTCAGACGACACACCAAGCCTTCCTTTCCCTTGACCTCAAACCCTTTCGGTTGTTCCATGTAAATTTTTTCTTCAAGGTCACCATAAAGGAATGCTGTCCAAAACGTCTAGTTGCTCTATATCCAAGTCCAGAACAACTGCTAAACCAACACAACGCGAATCGAGGATATTTTTACCACTGACACAAAGATCTCATCAAAATCTACGCATTTACGCTGATTGAAACCTTTCACAATATGCCTTGCCTTATACCTTAGCTGCTTGGTGTCCTCAGACATTTTTAACCAAAAGACCCACTTGTTCTTAAGAGCTCTCTTCCCCTTGGGCAGCTCAACCATTTTATCATTCATTACTTCAAACCAATTCTCATTGTGTGTCCCCTTCACAGTCCCATCAAAGTTTTCGGGCTCACCTGTATCAGTGAGTAGGACATACTCACTAGATGACAAACAGATGGACGAACATCTTTCTCTTGAAGATTGTCGCACAGGAACCTCCTTGGTCTGATGAGGAGTAATATTATCCTCGTTTTCATTTGGCGCCGTGCCTACTTCATTGTCCTCCTCGGCCGTTCTTGGGCCATTGTCCTCGGACGCCAGAGGTACCCGACGGACAGTTTCAACACTTACCTTATTCGTTCGGCCAATGTTAGACATGGCCTTCTTTTCTTTCCTAATGTCCTCAATGGTCTCTTCTTTAACAAAGACCATATCACGTAAACGGACACATTTTTTTTTCTACTGGGTCATAAAATTTGTACCCAAGTTCATCTTCGCCATAGCCTAGAAAGACACATTGCTTCGCCTTTGGCTTAAGTTTACTCCTTTTATTTTTTGGAATATAAACAAAAGCCTTACAGCCAAAAGTCCGAAAATGATTATAGGCTTGCTCCCTTCCAATCCAAATCTTCTTTGGAACCTTACCACTCAGTGGCTTACTGGGCGACCTATTAATGATATAAGTTGCCGTCTTCAGAGCCTTGGCCCGAAAGGATCTTGGGAGTTGTGCCTCAGATAGTAGGCACCTGACCCTTTTCATAAATGTGCAGTTTATCCGCTCGGTCACGCCATTTAACTGCAACATCTTTGGAGGTGTTCTTTGATATCTAATGCCATGTGACTTACAGTATGCATTAAAAGTTCCAACATATTCACCACCATTGTCACTCCGGATGACCTTTAACTTCTTCCCCGTCTCTCGTTCAACAAGAGTATGGAACTGCTTAAAAACTCCGGAGGCCTGATCCTTGGTCTTAAATGGGAATATCCACAGCTTCCTCGAGCAATCATCAATATAGGAGACAAAGTATTGTGCTCCTCCAAAGGACTTTTTCTTAAATGGTCTGCAGACGTCAATGTGAACAAGCTCAAGGACCTCGGACTTTTTGAAAGATAAGTCTCCTTGAAAAGAGACTCTCCTCTGCTTCCTACCCATGCAGTGAGAGTAAGCCTTCAATTTGTCCTCATCCATAGTTGGGATGAGGCCCTTTCTTACCAGATGACTCATTCCTTTTTTACTCATGTGACCCAATCTCCTATACCACAAGTCCGAGGACTCTACACTGCTTGTGACGTTAACTTCTCTGGCTTCAGCAGTTGCCTGCAACACATAAAGACCAACACCTTCTTTCCTCGGACAACTACCAGAGACTCTCTGGTCAGTTTATATCCCCCGTCACAAAAGACATTACATAAGCCAGCATCATTCAATCTTCCAGCTGAGATGATATTCATCCGAATGTCAGGGACATGTCAGACATCCTTCAGTGTCAGTCGGGTTCCATTGTTGGTAACAAGAGACACGTCATCTCGGTCGACTACTCTGGATGTCTCCATGTTACCCATCTTCAACACTCCAAAAGCACTCGGAGTGTAAGATGTAAAGAGCTCTCTTCTAGAGGTGACGTGGATGGATGCACCAGAATCTACCACCTAGTCGGTCTCTTGCTCAGCTAAGTTTACAATGTCATCCACTTCACAAGTCAAAAGGAGATCACCTCCGATAACAACAAAGACCGAGGAATTTTCCTCACCACGTCCCTTTTCACCTTTCTCATTTTCAGTGTTTTTTCGCTTCCACTTATAATAAAACTTTTTAATGTGTCCATTCTTTCCACAATAATGACAATCCATATTTTGGTACCTTTACCGAGACTTGCTCTAGCCGTTTTCTCCGAGTTTTTGTCCGCGACTTTTACTTCTTCCCTGTGATTCTATCACAAGTACCTCGGAGGTCTGAGAGGTCGAGGTCCCTTAAGACCGCCGTCTCGTTTCCTCATTCAACACGGCTCCTTTGGCCATCTCCAGGGTCACAATAACTTAAGGAGCTATGTTGGCAATAGTGATTCTCATCACCTCCCATGAGTTCGGCAAGGTTGCCAAGAGCCACAAACCTAGCACCTCATCTTCGAACTTGATACCCAAACTACTCAGCCGGTCCACACTGCCTTAAAACTTGTTCAGCTCATCGGCAACGGACGAGCCATCATTGTACCTAATCTGCATCAACTTCATCAGATGGTAGATTTTGTTGTTACTAGTCTTGGGAGCGTATAGTTTCTCTAAATCTTCCTACAGCATTTTGGTATTCATTTCGCTCCTAACGTGGTTATACACGTTATTATCTACGAACTGCCATATGTAGCCACATACCTACTTGTGCTCCAGTGTCCATTCTTCGTTCGATTTTGCCTCTGGCTTCTAAGTGACGAACACCTGATTGTGCATGGATTTGACAAACAGCATGTCGAACATCTTACTTTTCCAAGTATCGTAGTTGGTGTCGTTCAAGCAAACTATCTTGCTTTCAATCTCCATAACAGCGTTCAACAAACGTCACCAGACAAAGAACCAATGTCTCTGATACCACTTGTTGGCGCAAAAGGAAGAGTGACCGATTGGATTGCGCAACACCCAATCACATACACACAAACACAGGCACTAGGACAGAATCAGCAATAAGAAGAGATAAAGTGGAGAAGAAGAACATAGCCAAATTTTACGTGAAAAATCCTACAAAATAAGGAAAAAATCATAGGATCTCAGTCGAAAAATAAATCCACTATGTGTGAGAGCTGGTTATAGGGACAACACGGCTACACAAGCCTCCTTAGAGACGAAGATGAAGAATAGAGCACACACACTCACAGCTCTCTATTACACTTCACTCTTCTCTCCTAAAAACCCACACACTATCACGTTCTCTTTGTTTTTGCTATTGAAGCACCAGCTATCAATTACAAATATATATACACAGGCTGTTGAATGCAACAACCATGCCAACAACCATACATAGCCTGGCAGCCTGTACATCAGCAACGTTTCTGCAAATTGTCGGTTCTGCAGAAAACGGTCCATCACTCTGCACAGATTGCGCGCATATTCTCTGATCTCATCTGCACAGTAAATCTTCTAAGTTGTCTTCCACGTGTGTATTCAGCATCCAAGTCCTTGGGCCTCCAAGACCTCGGACCTCCAATTATGCCTCCAAGCATTGCCCAAAATCCTCAATCTTCAACAAAGAAAGGTTCACGGACATTACATTAAAGTCTACGTCCATTTTCAGAATCTGCACTCGTCTTGGCCACAAGTCCACGGACAATTCATGGGCATAATTCAATGGACCATATCGCCATATAAGTTCGCAGCCACATTCATAGAAGGGAGTGATCCAAACAAACATCACTAACTTGTAAGTTTGTTCGGCTGTTCTTCAAGTTAAGTTGAAAAGTGAATATGTTGTGTGGCTATGTGTCTTCTTAAATTTTGCATTTTCTTCCATCAAAAAGGATCACTAGGTGGATGATAAGAGTTTCTAAATTTTTAAGAGTAGGACAAGGAGAAGCTAGGATTGTACTATTATATAAACTGAAAAGTTAACATATTGTGTGGTTTTGTCTTTTCTTAAGGAGATTTTTCTACCCAATCTATATGCTGCATTTCACTTCCATAAAAAAGGAACATAAGGTAGGTTATAGGAATTGACAAATTTTGGAGACAAGAAAAAGGGAGAAGCTAGTTTTGTACTAGTATATAAACTGTTGACA
The DNA here is from genome assembly GCA_028571085.2 of Nepenthes alata. Classification (NCBI taxonomy): domain Eukaryota; kingdom Viridiplantae; phylum Streptophyta; class Magnoliopsida; order Caryophyllales; family Nepenthaceae; genus Nepenthes; species Nepenthes alata. The sequence goes on along the minus strand of JAOVVI020004110.1, from coordinate 8,739 downwards.
AGGTATAATTGTTGATTAGTCTCTTCTTGATGATAAAGAAGTTTCTTATGTCTTTAATGGTAAGCATCTATTGTATCGAACTGAACCTCAACAATGTTTTTCGTGTCCATAGCATTCATGAGGAGCTTGCTGTGGAAAGTTTTGAGAAAGAATTAGAAGAATGATAATCCTATTTTTATGCTTAGGGGTCGATGTGGTTGTTGCAGCCTTCCAGGTAAAAAAGCTACTAACATTGAAAGAATGGAACAACATAATTAAAACCGTATATCCTGTTGGGAATACACTTGATAAATTGTGCTCCTCCATCTGGCCAGTGTGCTTCCTTTCCTACTCATGTACTGTTTCTCGGTGAATTGCACACTGTTGCTAGGAGGGTTTTGTATCTTACGACTTACTATGCCCTTATTATTAAATTTCAGACTATACTGTACAACCCTTTTCCTAGTGCCATCAAGTGCAGTGGTTTTTAGTCTATGATCTGTCATTTTGGCTTCTTTCTTCCCCCGGTGGGTTTTCTAATTGAATGATGGCTGTCGTATTCTTTTAGCTGAGAATTTCTGCAAAACCGTGTCAATTAACATGTGCCCCTTTATATGTCCTACCCCTCTATTGCGCCTTTTTTGGTGTTATTGAACACCTCATGACAGAGCCCCAGCTCACGTCCGTCCATCTGTCCTTATCCCCCTGCCGTCCCCTTCCAAAGCTCTCTTCACAGGCTTGGGGAATATGGAAACTACCATGGATCAATACCATGGTGGCTCGATAACACTAAATGTAGGCAAAAGGGGCATGAGTATCACAATGCCCCTGCCTCAACCACCAGAAATAGTAGAAACTTTTGCTGGTGAAATTAGTGACTTATTTTGGCCACGTGACTCTAATTATACTTGTTTAGCCGATTTTATGGTTTACCAATTTAGTATGGCTGTAATAAATGCAGGTAGCCATGCATTAAAAAGTTAACCAGCATAACACATGTTTGATTAAATCCCCTCCCCCGGTTACTCCTTATCCACCCGAAAAAACCCATCTCCCCCTCTTACTTGGCCAAAAAATGGGAAGCAGAAGAGGGATGAATCCCCCTTTTTTCTCAACAGATTCCTGCAGTTATTCTCTTTAGGTAAAAAGCGTAATAAGTTTTTTTTTCTTTTTGGTTTACTAGTGGGAGAAGTGGATTGGGTCTTGTAGGTGTTATAATGTTTACCAATCCAATTTGTTACTTTAAAGCAGTGTTTCATAAATGACTCTTTATGTTCACTGTTAATTGTAATTCCTGTGCATAACAGTAAACTACTCTTTATGGGGCTGTAATTATTCTACCTATCTCTTTGTTGGGCAGAGCAAATGCGCAGCAGCCAAAGCTTTTTGTTGGGATGATTCTCATTCTTATCTTTGCTGAGGCACTGGCCCTCTATGGCCTTATTGTCGGCATCATCTTGTCTTCCCGAGCTGGGCAGTCTAGGGCAGACTAAGAAGACTTTGGAGTCTGCTTGGTGATATTTGATAAATATTTGATTATTTCAAGTGAATGGAACTGAATTGCCCTGTCTCGCAACTCCTATGCTGAAGAGGATGGGAAATTGGTTTTACTTCTATGTTGATTGCTGTGGAACGAATTCCCCCCATTTCTTTGCTAGTGGAAGTAGAGTTCTCTGTCAGATGTAATTATATCGTTGTTTGTTGCCATCTCTAATTGTAGGAAGATATAGAATAACTGAGTATGAGGTGCTCATTGTTTTCTCAGTTGTATCCGTGTCTGCTGTGACTTGAAGTTGGTGCAGAAATTTTATTCTGGATTTTTTTCCCCTTTGTGCTTGTATTGGAAGGCCAAAGGAAATTTGGCTACAGCATAGCAGTGGCCATTACATTAGCTATGCTGTGGACCATGGAGTGGATTGTTTGGAGGATTGAATGCCAACATGTAAAAAAAAAAAAATTTGACAGTGCAGAGGATACGAATGAGATGTCTTTGTGATTATAACACGATAGAATTCAAATAGAATTCAAATAGAAGATGTCTTTGTGTTATATAAGAATAGAACAAATAGAATTCAAATTCTGCAGAAAGTCTTGCAACACCTACAGAAGAAGAAATAAGAGTAGCACATCTGAGACTGTTAGGTTATATAAAGCAAATAACACGATAGGAATTGTGAGAATTTGAGGAAAATCTTGATGCCTTTTGACTCTAACTCTTAATTCACTACATAAAGGCAGCGCTAAATAATCTTGAATCTCCTTATAATCCTCTCTCTGACTCTTTAATTGATAGTCAGCTAACTAGTTCAAGAATATTTTTTTGGGACCCAAAAGGAAGTACAATGTGCTTGGAAACTTAGATCATTAATGAAATTGAATATTATTCTAATCGTCTCTTTCTTAATCATTTTTGTAGGTTTCCATGATTTCTTTCTTCGCATTGTAAAGGGAGAAAAGCCCCTTTTTGGCTGGAGATGCTATTTATAGAAGCAGATAATAAAGGGCATTTGACTTAAGTTATTTTTAGTAAGTCAAATGCTGACATAGTTGCCCATACATCCTAAAATAAAATTGAGTTGAGGAGCTGAAGAATTTATGAACCCGACCCACCAAATGGAAAGGGCTTTGTTTGTTTTATTTGATTCTTGTATTATTGAATTCCAAGGTGTAGAACATATGACACATGATGAATGGGACGGCATCAAATATTCCAAGAGCTAATTATTTAAAAAGAAAATAGAAGAGGATAGCTCATTAGGACTAGAAATGCTCAATATATACGTAAATTAAATCATCTATAACTCTCTTTCCCTGTTATGTTTGTCAACCAGGGAAGCAAAATAATAAAGAATATCCATTATTTTCAGTGTACTGCAATACTTATGATAGAATTGCCTTCAGCGCATCCTTGACGTAGGGATACTTGAATGAGAACCCCAGCTCCTTGGCTCTAGCAGGGAGGACCTTTTGCCCTTCCAAAACCTGCAAATACAGTGTCTCCGTAATCTGTAGCAAATAACGTTAACTGATAAACATTTACATAATAAATTGAGTTAAATTGTGAAGGTAAATTCATATAGCAAATTCCATTTAGTAGAACTTAAGCCTCTGTTAATGGTTGCTTTGTTGTGACTCATCTATCTTTCTTTTTTGGCCTTCTCTTAGGGGGCATTTGTTCACGGGGGAGTTGGAGGAGAGCACATTAATGTGCAAGTGCGTAGTTCATGAGAATTTAAATGAGATCATTTATATGGATCGCTACCAGAAGGTTCTCGATAGAGAGCTTTTTGAATTATAAATATTAGAAGAAAAGCTAGCTTGGAAGGTCAGCTATTTAATCTGGTGGAGGAAGAAAGAAATTGAGAAGAAATCCGGCAACTTTTGCCCTATGAGAATATTTGAAAATAGGACTACCACTTTATTCTTGTCCGCGTGTGTGGATGAGAGAGAGATGGGGGCATACCACACAAGCTCCTTCTCCAAGGACTGCTTTTAGAGCAAAGCCAGGAACAGGCAGCCATGAAGGCCGACCCAAGACGTTTCCCAGATGGTCACACATCTCTGCCAGCCGAACGGGATTTGGAGCAGTTCCATTGATAACCCCTGAAAATTTACGTGACAAATTTTAGCACTAGCAATGAAAAAGTACGAGGAACAATACTGCCTGTTGTTAGGCACTTAGGATGCTGCATAAAATATAGTGCTCATGGTATTTATAACGGGATTTTTTGGCTAATTAGTACCCATTAACAGACAATTTTAAAGGTACAACAGCAAGAGGTCACTCCAGTTGGAGGTTTGGCGCGGGCCTGAACTATCACATCGCCACGGAACAAAAAAATTCATTACGAGAGCAACAAAGCGTGAAAAGGACAGACGTTAAATGACACAGACGCATAACCTAATGCTTATATCACAAACATTAGAAAATCATACTCCAAGAGAAAAGATAGTCATTTGTTGTGGCAAGAGTATATATCTTATATGAAGGCAAAACATACTCATGCGAATCATCAGTGCAGCTAAGATGCTGAATTTTATTAGTATAGGAGTGAAACCCAATTCCAAGACTAATGTTAGTTTTCCTTTTATCATGATTTGACGTGCAAAAACACAGTCTGGGACCTTTATAAGAAGGATTTGACAAAGCTTCATACATCAGATCAACAATGTCGTCCAAATGAATCCAGGAAAACCTGCATCATTTCATGGACAAAAATAAAAAATAAAAAACCTCAATTCACAAAGTAACATGAATCATACGTTAAGATCTAACCATATCAATCACAGCTGATAGACAAATGAGACAGATTCCTATATTCTGAATGCAGATGATGAACATAAGGAACATAATTGTTCCCCTCGTGAAATACCATGTAAAGGGTTTCTGTATTTTCTGACAGAGAGATCATGATATAGAATAAGAATAAGCATAGTACCACTGACTTCCAGAACCCAAAGGGCCACCAGCAAACATCATGAAGAGAGGAATCATTTTGGCTGCACAATAACAAAGAAAAATCTTATGTACAATCAGGTTGTGTTGATTTATTACGAGATGAATATGACCTAAACACATCAACTTCATTATTTTGATACCAAAAGCTACCCACAAGCCAGCAGTATGCTCTACATCAACAAAAAGAATCTTAAATCCAAAAGGGATATCTGCACTGTGTAGGAATGGTCTAACTAGTACCGCAGTGTTTGTTCGGCTGGAACAATAGTGAATGAACAATACTCATTCACATTAAAGCATTAGAATGTTTTCAGTTCGTTAATTCGAGTAGGAATGTGATTGCCTTAGGAAACCCAATCCCCAATATAGGTAACTTAATTACCTATGAGAAAGTGAAGTATTGATTCTCATACCTGTGCGAAAAATCCAACTGGTTATTCATACAAAAATAATCACGTACTGCACTCCAAACATTTGAATGTCAAAACACAAGAATGGGAAATAAGGAATGTGCAAGGGAATAGAAGGAATGGGAATCCCATCCCTACAATCTCACTCCTGCCAAACAAAGGCAGCCCAAGTCAAGTATAATGTATTCCTCAAGTTCAGATTTGCATTAAAGCCCTTGGAGGTCATCTTTAGCAAAAAGAAGCAAAATATTAGGTATACAGTGTCATGGTCCATATTTTCTAGCTACAAAACCGTACAACATATCCAATTCCCACAGGAACAAACGCCGGCCAAGTTGGCCCAATAGGAAACTTAAGACTCAGGGTCGCTCTTGGGATGAAAACACGAAAATAGCACTAATACATATTACATAGAATCCAAGTAAGTTGCTAATTGAAAATGCAGAAACATAAGTAATTAATAACAATAGACAAGAATCGGATATGAAAAAAAATTTCAAGAATTCATTCCCCCATATGGGGGGTTTTGGACATTTAGGCCTTTGGTACTAATATATATTGAAAATTCTCATCTCTCATAATGTGGTATTAATTTTTTTTTATAATACTAAAATTTAAACTAAAGTCACCTAAATTCCTAGAAAAATTCAAAGATATAATAAAAATTATGTAAAAATTTATATGACTTAGTTTGGATTCTAACATCCTCCCTCCGCTAAACTATCAACGTCCTCATTGATTTTATCTTCAGCATAACTTGACCTCTCACCATTTCAGTCTCACGTTTTCAGCAAATTTCCAACTTGCTTCTTCTATTAATCTCCCATTCCACTTTACCGGCACTTCTTTCTTTTTTTTCCCTAATGATGTAGTCACCTTCAGTTCAACAATGATCTCTTTAACTTTTAACACTAGTGGTGGCTTCAATCTAATGTTAGTGTGCCATGACAGATTGCATGAAGGATCTTTCATATTAAGATAATACGACAGCTCACATGGAAATGAAGGATCTTTCATATTAAGATAATACGACAGCTCACATGGAAAACTAGGTGGACCTTCATCCATTTTGGCAAATCTATCTTATACAAGACTTCCCATATGAGAAATGATCTTGATAGGGCTTTTGTATTTCCTTAGGAGGTGTTTATTTCTTCCTCTAAGAAACCATATCTCTTCCTTCAAAAAACCGCATCTGCTTTTGAAAAAACTTCACTAATACAGGATCTTCTACATTGAATTGCACATGCCACCTCTTCTAATCTATCCACTTACTTCATCCTATAAGCACCTTTTCTAAGTAGGCTTTAGCAATCTGTGCATTCTAGTTCCAATCCTAGGCAAAGTTGTAAGTATAAGAACACTTACCTTTATATAACTCAACCACAATGTGGGAAAAAGGCAGCTGCTAACCTATTACAATCTCAAAAACACTTATTTGAAAAAGAACACTTTTTGGCGTTAAAACAAAATTGAGCAACATCTAGGATATTCACCCGATCCTTCTAATTGGTACTCACAAAATGTCACAAGCATTTCTCAAGTAGGGTATTGAGCCTCTCCGTCTAGCCATTAATTCAAGGATGATAATTCAATGAGATATTCAATTTTGAACCAAGCAATCTAGCATTCTAACCAAAAAGCTCCGATAAAGAGTTCATTTCTGTCACTCACAATGCTTTAGGGCACTTCCCAACATTCGACAATATGTTTAAAGAAAAGGGATGTCTCATCTCCTAAATGATCTTTTGATGTCGGAGCAAAAGTAATGTCCTTTGAGAAGTGGTCTACAACCTCTAAGAAGTACGAGTACTCACCAACCTTAGGCAACCCCGTGATAAAATCGAGGGAAACACATTCCCAACGTTTACTAGATACAGTAAGGGGTATCCAACAATCCCATCATATTCTGACATTTAATTTTATCTTATTGACAGGTGAGACATATCTTCATCTAACGCATCACATCATCCTTTATCTTAAGTCAGTAATTGCCCTTCTATAGGAGGCTTATAGAGTGTCATGGCATTACTAGTGGAACATCCTCCTCAATCCTCCAGCCTGAGGTACAAAAATTTGGTTTCCTTTTGTGAAGATTAAATCATCGTCTACCCAAAATCTCTGAGTCTTGCATTCCCAAATAAGATGAAATAGAGTCATGATTATTGGGTCCTTCTCAAAGTTTAGCCTTATCTGCTCTCTAATCTTCGTGGCAATCTCACTTGTCAATAGGTGGGTACTTAAGACAAGGCAACAAGGTCCAATCTTCTAATGAGGGAATTTGCGACCTGTTGCTACGTCCAAATTTGTGCTCTTGTTCCATGTCAAATTCCACTAAGAACCCATGCCACTGAATCTGCTTTGACGTTAACTTCATTTGGGTGAGGAAATGAATGATAGTAGTGTTATCAGTTTTTGCCATGAATTTAGAGCTAAGCAAATAATGCTTCTAGATCCTTAGATAGTACACAATTGCTATCAATTCCTCCTAGGCTACATAACATTGTTTGGCCTCACTTAGCTTCTTACTTTCATAGGCTATTGGATAGGCTTCTTGCAATAAGATTCCTCCAAGATAAAAATTTGACACATTGGTCTACATTTCAAAGTGCTTAGGAACATCAAGAAGGGTCAGCACTGGCTCCTTCATTGCTACACACTCGAGCTTCTTGAAAGCTTGTTAACATGTCTTCAACTAATCCTACTTCCTATCTTTTTAGAATAAATCCGTCAAAGATACTACTTTCTTTGAATACCATTCTATGTATTATCGATAATAGATAATAAGGCTAAGGAATGAATGCAACTTGCTCACATTTATCGAGACTTATCAATCTAAAATAGCTTGCATTTTCTTTAAATCCATCATAATCTAACCTCACCCCACGAAGTGTCCCTGGAAGTTGACTTTCTCATGACCAAATGAGCATTTCTCACACTTCACATAGAGACAATTCTCCTTCAACTTTTGAAAAACTAATCTTAGGTGCTTTAGATGATATTCTAGGCCTGAACTAAATATCAAAATATTGTCCAAATAGACTACCATAAATTTAACTAGGTATTCATGGAATACCTAGTTCATCGACATGCAAAATATTGCTAGGGTGTTGGTCAAATCGAAAGAAATTACGAGCCACTTGAAAGCTCTGTATCTTATAACACATAGTTTTTGACTCTTCTCCCTTCGTAATTCTAATTTGGTGATAACTCAACATCAAGTTAAGTTTCATGAAGTATTTCGCATTAATCAATTGATCAAACAAGTTAGCGATCAAAAGAATCAGATATTGGCTTTTCATGGTCACCTTATTTAAGGCCCTGTAATCAAAGCAAAAAACATAGATTCCTATCTTACTTATCTTGAAATAGAACGGGGGCTCCATAAAGCACTTTCAAAAGGTGGATGAACCCTAAACTAATCAACCCATCCAGTTATTTTTGAAACTATGCTAGCTTCGGAGATGCCAATTCAATCTAGTGATCCATTGCTTTCCGAGGTGGAAGAACCTTGGGTAACTCTACGGGCATGAACTCCTCAAACTCTTCTAAGAGTAGGACCACTTAGGGTGGTGAAGACCCAACCTCAACGTTGTCGTCCGCTAACAACGTCACAAGGAAAGTATGCTCACCTTTCTTCATGCCCCCTTTAATTTAGAGTGCACATAATATCTATTCATTGCCTTTCCTTTTAGATTCTTTCGGCCTTTTGGAGGCACTTACCAGACACAAACTTTCACCTATGAAGAACATCAAGTTTAAGTAGAGCATAGGCACTCCCTTAATCGCCTTAAGGAAATCCATTCCCAAGATCAGGTCAAAGTCATCCATAAGTGTTACCATGAAATCCAACTTCCCATTTCACTCTCCAAATCATATTAGCACAGACCT
>JAOVVI020004108.1:0-15107 GCA_028571085.2 Nepenthes alata | reverse complement strand
GAAAAAAATAATTATTTTTTAAAAAATATTTTAATTGGTTATCTAATGTGATAACTATATATCAGTTCCAATTTAAATAATTCTAACTATAAATTTATGAGAAATACTTTAAGATTATTTACTCACCCTTAAATGCTTAAGTTATTATATAAATTGACACATCAAAATGATTTTCTGTCCTTTCTTATTTTTGTTCCAACAAATAAAAATTACATCATGAAAATGAAATGATATGCGAATACAATAAAATCAATGAACGTGGATGCCGATTTAAGTGGTTATTATATTATGTACCAACGAGTGGTTGTAACGTCCGGCCCTCATTCTTATAAAAATATAATCTAAAATATTTACAATAAATTAATTAGTCATTCATATCACTAAACTTTGACTTTAATTTTAGAAGCTTAAAGCATACATGACCGGTGATACGTTTCTATATTTAAATTATTGTATAGATTAAAGACCCTCTCGATATTTTTTGGTCGGATTGAACTCAGGCGAGTTCGATCTTCATCTATAATAATTTAGATCCTGCACAATACAACAAATCAATAAGAGGTCAGAGAATTGGTAGGACTCGTTCATCGATTTATTTTTCAACGTTTAGGTCAATAATTTTTCTCAAAAAGATGGAAAGATGTAAAGATGACAATTATGCGTGATGATGCAATGTTAAGGGGGTTTAAATCTGACTTAGAAGTTATACTCGGCGTAAAGCGATTTTGAGATTAAGGGAGCAAAAATCACAAGGGATTTCTTCGGGGATTCTTTGGGCAGAGTACTGTCTTCTGGGAGCTCTTGGGTGTGAATTCCTGAGCATGTTTGGCCGTGTCATTGTCCATGGGAGCAAGGAGGAATTTATAATCTCTTAGCCAACTTAACCCTACTCGGGCATCAAGCTAGCTTGACTGCTGTTTGCGTGGATTTGGCAAATTGTCAAGGGAACCATGTCTGTTGATTATGCCAAAACGATTGGTCAGAAGGATTCTTTCTTTCTTTGAGGAAATGTTTGATGCATTGGATATGGAAATTGCCATTATGAGAGATTCGCTGAGTTGAAATTATTGTTATGAGAGATTCTCTAAGTTGGAGTTGCCGTTCAGGAGAGATCGTGATCGGAGACAATATTCAAGGTGTCGAGCTGACTAAGGCAAGTAATCTCAACGCGCGGGAAGAGGATCGTTGGCTGAGGTCAATTTGGATAGTCCGACCAGTTAGGATATTATTTGGGTCAATATAAACGTTGACCGTTCCCTGGACTTATGGGCCGGACACTTCTTAGGTCCGCTGTTAGTTTGTGGGTTTTCATGTTGGGCCAGGCCGTTTCTACCATCCCCATCAATCGAAAAAATTTTGTTGCAAAAATACATGGTAATTGTTTTAAAATTAGGAGGTTCTATCTCTTAAAAAGATAAAATTTATTTTTTCTTTGAATATAAATCATTCATTTTTAAATAAATGATTATAATTAATAAATAATTTTAATTAATTTTTATTTTTTAAAATTAATTAAATTATAATCATTTATTAAAAAATAAATGCCTAAATTTAGAGAAAAATAGCCCCTACCTGTTTAAGAGATGGAATCCTTCTTGATCCATATTTTCACAGTGAAATAAACTTTTTCCTGACGGTATGATGATACTCTTTTGATTTATATTTTTAATTTTTAAAATGTTATAAAATTATTTAGTCAAGTCCTGTTTAATGAACCTATAAAATCTGTCAAATTTTAGTTGATTAGACAACTTAAACTTGCTTAAATTTGCTAAAATAAAAAAAAAATTGGGTATAAATAACAGAAAAGAAGATTTTTTGGAAGTAAGACAATTTTTCTGTACTCGTTATCCACTATTTAGCATTGGAAAAAAATCTTTTTTTTTATATATTTTAAGAGGATCGAGGGTTGTATTTATAAATCTCAATCATTCAACTAAAAATAAATAAATATAATTTAATACATTTATTTTAAAAATACAAACTAATAAAAAATTAATAATTTTAAAATAATTATACTAGTCTAGAACCTGTCATTTGTATTAATACAAATGGCAATAATTTTGCATTAAAACGCGGCATTAATATTCATGTAAATAGGTTCGGGGAACACTGGGCCTGGCACTTAGGGAAGAAACGTTAAGCCCCCTGCGTCCTTTTCTTTTTAGTAATAATCAAGCAGCCCGCTAAAGCCAAAGGCTATACTTCTGTACCGAGCAAATTGACAGATTTGGTTGGACAGTCTTGCCTTCGGAGACGAAGCGACCAGCTGCCATTACTCAATAAGCACGCCAATTCGGAAGACTACACTACAAAAATTTCAGCAGCTGTTTTTATTCCTAAAACCCTGAAAGGTGCGTTCTCTTTCTCTCTTACTAGTTCCTGAATTATTGTTCTTGATCCAAAGTATGCCAATGCTCCGTTACCAACTTCCCATTAATTAATTTCGTTTGCGTTCAAAATTTTCTCTGATTCTGAAATAATTTTGAAGAATTCTATGAGGGTATTGTTTTTTCTGGGTTCTATGCTCTTGCATGGTGCTTTTATGGTGTAATCTTTTAGAATTTTGGTCGGTCAGGTTTTTTGATGGTTGTGTTATCTAGCTTAGCTATAGCCCTTTAATGCTTGTTGCAGAATAAGGCTGCTTTTTCTTTGGAAGTTTTTACTGTTTGATTTTAATGATGACACGTGTGTGAGAAAGTGTTGGTTATGCGTTGCCTTTTTTGGTCATAGTGTGAGAATGTGATCAATGATGATTTGTAGCTTTTGGATTTCATGATTGAACTCGATGTAAAGATAGTTGATCTGTCTATGTTGTTGCATAGCAAAAATTGGGGAAGACTATCGTAGTTTTTCTTAAATGCTTTGTTGTCTTGTTCTGTTTCATTCTTTTTGTGTTTGTTTTTTGTTCTTATACATATAAGGTGATTTGATCTTGTCTGTCTGGAATATTTACGAACATGGTTCAGACTTTTTACTTCATTTGTCTTTTTCATTATTCTTGAAGATTTTACATAATTTTATCTTAATGTTTCCATGATGGATTTTTTCCCATATTGTGATGTTTTAAGATGGTTTTGACTCCTAAAACCATGATTAGCTGATACACACAAAACTGATTTGGTTGGGGTTGCAGACCTTAGGAATGGAAAAGATGGGCCTTAAAAATCTTGAAGCAAGGTAACAAGAAGGGAATTTCACTATACTTTTACTGTCAGATAATGCCGCTTAACAGAATGAGAAGTGAGAACCATGTAGTGGGACTGAGGCCTTGTGCCAGCAGCAGCAGCTGGTGGTGGTGTTTGATAATATTTTGATGTTTTGACTTTTTGAATCGCGGAAGTTTGAATTGTAAGAGAAGTTAATAATATTTGCTTTGTCAATCCCTTTACAAGTATTTTCTTATGATGGAAAGCATTAATGTGTATTTATTTTTCAGTCATTTAGGTACTGGTTAGAGTTGACTAGTCTTTCAAACACCTAGAAGGATGTGAAACTCTCTTTGACAAATTTGCGGATTTGGCACAATATACAAGTCGAAAATGCTGCTTTGTGGCTCTGGAAGACCAAATAACTGAAGGATTGTCTAAAATGGTTTATGAATTTCGACAATTTTGGCAGCTGGAAACACGGAATTTATTATGGCTAATAGGAATGCTGATTGCTATTAGTTTTTTGTTCCAGTATGTAGAACTTCCAAATAGTAGTTTTCAGTTATCTGTTTTCTCTCATAGCAAAGCCCTGAAAACGGGGAATACTAGCTTCTCTGATGGGAACTCAACCTTTATTTCTACTGTATTAAGTGACACAACATCACAAAGCCCCTTGAGTGATGCATTTGAGGAAAAGGATGGTGATTCAGGATCAGAAGGAGATTCAGAGAGTTCTTTTGGTATTGATGAAGATAGTCGCCCTGATGATAAAATTTCGTCGGGAGGTTTACTAGAGAAGGATGTAAACTCAACTATTGATTTGGTTTTGATCTTACACAATCTCTCCACTACACCAGAAAAGGCACAGAAGTTGGAGGCCCATTTTTCTCCTGAAAATGCTACATCAAATAATAATGCATCAGTATCCCATATTCAGAAGGAAGATTTTTCTTCAGCAACGGGAAGTAACGGCAGCTTCAGTTCCAGCCCCGAGCATTCACCACCAGAGAAGGCTGAGAATATGGATGCTGGATCTGGCATACCACAGAAGGCTGAAAATTTTGCTTCAACACCTGCAGTCTTTACTGTCTCAGACATGTATGAGTTGCTGATGAAGAGTCATCTATCATCAAATTCAATGGTATGTCTAGATTCTGTAATTCTTTTTTCTTTGGATAAGTAATAGCTTCTGCTATCTAAGAAGCGGGAACACCTCTCAGGCTAGTATATTAGTGTCCAACATTTGTCACACGCTGACACTCGGCCAACTTCTCCTGCATGTGCAGACATGCAACAACACACGTCAGCTTTTTTTTTGCATTTTGACATACTCTGAACAATTTGGACCTATTTTGGACAAATTTAGCTATTTTGTAGTTTTCAGAAAATTAGGATTATTAATACAAGAAAAATATAGAGCCAATTGATAATTTAAAATAATTAAAAACCTAAACTCTCTTGTCGTCTTTTTTATTATGTGAGGTATGTTATTATTGGCTCACTTGCATAGTGCTTCTCAATTTTTTGATGTCTAACAAAAAATATGCGTTATTGTTGATAATATAATAATATTGTTGATTAGTTATATTATCATATTCATAAAAAGACTAAATTTTAGAATGTGTATCCAATATATTGTATCCTCATTTTCAGAAAAATAGAGTGTCATCATGATGGTGTTGTTATGTTTGTGCTCTGTGTCAGTGTCAATACTTCTTAATCCATAATTCATTTATTGTTCTCATATAACTTATTATACATTTGTTTACGTAATTTATGATGTGGGCTAGATACCACGATGGTCTTCAGCGGTGGACCAGGACTTAGTATATGTAAAATCGCAGATTGAGAATGCACTTCCCATGAAGAATGACCAAGGACTTCATGCACCTGTCTATCGTAATGTTACTTTGTTTCAAAGGTAATACTTAGTCCTTTAGTTGCATTAATGTATATTATATAATGAATAGATGTCACCTATAGTTATAGACTTGCTTTGTGCTTCTGTTGATTCTTTTGAAATTTTCTGTTGTGAGAAAACTATTCACCCGTGCTGTCTCGAGCTAGCCTATTTGGCATCTGTCATTTTCCCTATTATCCTTTTATTTTGAGTGGCAGTTTTTGATGTCATGGCTTTTGTCTCAGCTGATGCACATAATAGCTCACTTGTCAAGAAACTGAAGTCACAAAACCTTAAGTTATTAGGTAAAAGATTCTAGAATGACTTTATATTCTAGCACAAGCTTTACGCTGATGCCTTATGGACGGAAAGCATGGATTAAGTATGATTCCGCTTCTACTGAAACCTATTTTTCAGAAAATGGGGTTCCCAAACATCATAGTCATGACTACATACTACCTAGTCAAAATGAATTGTGCATCTAATCTAAAGTTTCATCCGTGAGAGCTGTAAGATTGTGTCTCTGTCATTGGTTGGTAAACTGTTGCATAATTCAATTCTACACTCCATCCTGAAGTCCCCTTGCAGACACTTGATCTTAGGACATAATACGAGTCATATGACACCTGGTCTATTTAAGTTAAATTATTATTGAAATTTTACAAGTAGCCAACTCTGAGACCTGCAAAGTTGTCTCTTGCACTTATCTCCCAGTCCGACTAACATATATTATTTATATTCATGTTTGTATTTTTTGAAATTTTACAAGTAACCAAGTCTGAGACCTACAAAGTGGTCTTTTACACTATATTCGTACATATAACTATACGTCATGTTGGCTCCTTTCACCTTGACTGCCTGATGTTTTCCTGACCTTACATACCAAGCAGTCGTTATTATGTAAGTAAAAAGAAAAAAGAAGGTAGAAGTCTGAAGTGTTTTACTCCTTAGTCTTTTATACACTCAGGTAGAATCTTAAACTATAGCAGATAAGTTTAGATTCAAAGCAATTGGATCAGCAAAACTGCAAATTGTCAGTCTAAATTCTTTCAAAATTAGGCAGGCATGTTTTTGACAAATATATTACAATTACCTATTATTAATAGCCATCCACCATAATATCTAATTGAGATTGCAATGTATTTACTACAAGCAACTGTAGTCACCGTTGTAGACAGAGTGTCTAACAATATATGCAAATGGACAAGCGAATAAACTGTGGCCTCAAATTTGCAGGAGCTATGAATTAATGGAACAGATACTTAAAGTCTACATATACAAAGAAGGAGAACGACCAGTATTCCACAGGCCACCGCTTGAGGGAATATATGCTTCTGAGGGATGGTTTATGAAGCTGCTGGAAGCAAACAAACATTTTGTTACTAAAAAACCCAAAAAAGCTCACTTGTTTTACCTTCCTTTCAGTTCTCGGAACTTGGAGCAGGCTTTATATGTACCGAATTCACATAGTCACAAGAACCTAATCGAACATTTGAAGAACTACCTCGACAAAATTGTGGTAAAATACCCCTTTTGGAACAGAACTGCTGGAGCCGATCATTTTCTTGTTGCATGCCATGATTGGGTATGCAGCCTCCATGTTTCCTTTGATTTGATTTTATCATCATTTGTTCTAGCAGTAGAAGAATATTGCCTTTGCATGGATGATGATGGCAACATCTTCTTATGTTAATTGACCACTCAATATACTGAAGGGGAAAAACATACATCACTTAATCCCCAAGGACCAAGGGCAAGTAAAAATATGCATCGACAACATATTAACTAATCTGACATCACAATATGAAAAAGATCGTCTCCAAATGTTTGAATTTCGCATGAGTTTCATTTTTGGAGTTTGTTGAATGGCTCATCTTTCAGAAAGGAAATGGTGCTATTAATAACTCAGAAGGGAGATTTTTATTTTTTTTGGGGGTTGAGTAAACAGGGAGATTATTTTACGGGGTTTTGCTTCTCTTATCATTAATAAATGACAAACTCTGATACAAATTATAAGATTACTCTATTATGATTCAGAGGTCACCATGGTAACTGGAAGACATGGAGATGGCCTATCGGCTTTGCGAGGGTAAGGCCACAAACGTCTAACTTGCAGGTGTTAGGCCTTGTCTCTTAACACTATAGAGGATGTGACTGCCTAAATGTGACATTTTGCCTTGGACATTAGTCACAATTATATCGTAAATTAGATCATGTTCACACATTTTTGTTGTAAGTTAAAAATGTGACTAGAGTACTGCAAGTCTTTATCTTGATGGTATTGAGTGTTTCTAAAAATCGAATCTTCCTCAGGCCCCAGCTGAAACAAAGCATCATATGGCAAATTGCATAAGAGCCCTCTGCAATGCCGATGTCAATGAAGGATTTGTATTTGGGAAGGATGCTTCCCTCCCTGAAACGTACATCCCCAAGGCTCGGAATCCTCTAAGAGGTCTTGGGGGCAAGCTGCCTTCTCAGAGGCAAACACTAGCCTTCTTTGCTGGAAGAATGCATGGGTATGTCCGGCCAATTCTTTTAAAATACTGGGGAAACAGAGATCCTGCTATGAAAATCTTCAACACGTTGCCTAACTCGAAGGGCAACAAAAACTACATCCAGTACATGAAGAGCAGCAAGTACTGTATCTGCCCAAGAGGATATGAAGTGAATAGCCCACGTGTGGTGGAAGCCATCTTCTTCGAGTGTGTTCCTGTGATTATATCTGATAATTTCGTGCCACCCTTTTTCGAGATTCTAAACTGGGAGTCTTTCGCTCTCTTCGTGTTGGAGAAGGATATCCCAAACTTGAAGAACATACTCCTCTCGATCCCTGAGAAAACGTACATTCAGATGCAAATGAGGGTTGAAATGGTACGAAAACACTTCCTTTGGCATCCTAAACCTGTGAAGTACGATTTGTTTCATACGATTCTCCACTCAATCTGGTATAATAGGGTGTTCCAGTTCAGACCCAGATTATAAGTCTTTGTGGGTTTCATCTTCACTAAGCGCTTTTGCAGTTAGACAAAGAAACCACCATAGTTGGCGGTGATTTTTCAAAAACTCAATTCATTAGTTATTGTTTCATCTTGTTATTGTTTCATTGTGCTATGTACATAGTTATGGCGGCTTATCATTGAACAATAAGTCTATCGTTGAAAAATAAGTCATCAGCACGAGTAGTGAATGATCATCTTTACACTTACACTAGTGAAGTTGTACTATCCCATGGAAATCTATTGAACCATGAAAAAATAACATACATCTCATTGCAGCTCTTGAGGAACTGACTTTCTGCTATTGAAATTGTCTGAGCTTTGCTTCTGTATTTGATAAGATGAAAAAAAAAATAGCAGAAAATTTTTTGTGGTGAATTTAGAGAAGAAAGGAAGTGGGTCCGTTATATGTGAGTGGGTGCATGGCTCTGTTTTGTAAGACGACTGCCCACATGCCCCTCCCCCTTTTCTTCCTGCTCCATCTACCATTGAATCGGTGGCAGTGACTCTCGATGGTAGAGAAGGTGGACGGTGGTGTTGGAAATGATGGGCTGCGGTCAATTATGGTTGGTGGTTGGAGGTGTGGTGGCGGCAGCTTAAGAATGCAATGAGATTGAGAGAGATGCCAACATTGACAACAAGTCTGCATCATTAATCGTCAATTTAATTACAAAACTCAGTATGTTGAGGGCCTTTAAGGATAGTAGGCGTAATTGTGTTTGAATTCTTATGTTTTTCCAAACACAAATGTGGGCTAGTTAAAGATCAAATATTAGCATTGGACATATAGAATAACCTATATTGGTATTAAGCATATCGTAAGTAAGAAAGTTTTTATAAATTGTAATCTTATAAAAAAAATATGAACTAATATATTATGATATATTGTTAATACGTTGACATATAGCTATTTTATTATAACATTAAAAAATATTAGTATCTAGTTATGATTTCTATATGTATTGGCCCGGTATATATTGTTGGGATATTGTCACTCCCGTGTGGGCTCATATCTAATTGGTACGACGACAAGTTTGGCTGAATACACATGGATGCAATATTAAGGCAAAGTATTGTTGCAAGTGCATACGACGATGTGGCCGGATAATGAACTTTTGGCCGGAATGGTGATACTTGGCCGAAGTAGAGCGTTGGCTAGAGTGGTGATGCTAGACCGGAATAAATTGCCGACCAGAGTGGTGATGTTGGCCAGAGTGGTACGTTGGGCTGGAGGGATGAGGCTAGTCCGATTCATATTGATGCAAACGTCGACCGAGGGTACTCATACGAACATCAAGGGTAGACCAATGCAGGGCCAAGGCCGAGGACGACCTGATTGATTGGCCGAGGGCGGTCAGTCTGGAAAGTTGGTCATCTACAGACTTTAGTGCAAGCAGCTGATTTCGTAGAATAGGTAGTTGACTTTTCAGAATTAGTAGCTAAATTTGTAAAATAAGTCAACTGTAAAGTTCAGGATAGGAAGGCGATTTTGCAGAGCATGTGGCAGACTTTATAGGGTACACGACCAATTTACAAAGCAGGTCCCGCTCGATGAAGGAGAGCAATATATATATATATATACATAGTTGCGATTTGTGTGAAGTAAGAAACATAATATATAAGGAGCCGTGTTTTGTTATTGTGCTCTGTTCTTCAAAAATTTCTATAATTAAGGGTTTTTATAACCAAAATCTTGCATAGTGATATTTGTGAACTAAATATCCTACGGTTTTCTTTCTCTTATTCAGAAGAGAGTTTTGACATAAATATTGTGTATTGTTCTTTTCTCTCCCTATTGTGCATGATTGTTATCATCACTTCTCTTCTCGATTCCACTGTCTTGCCGACGTCCATTTTCAATAAGTGGTATCAGAGATAGATTGTCGATACTGGCTGTTGAATCTCGCTAGATTTGATGAAGGTAGGCAATAAGATGATTTGTTTGAACGGTATAAACCATGTTATTTGGTAGAGAAAAATGAAGAACTTGCTATTCATCAAGACAATGCATCAACCGGTGTTTGCAGCACAAAAACCCATGCCCAAGTCTGAAGCGGATTGGGCTTTCGAGTATGAGCAGGTCTGCGGCTATATTTGGCAATTTGTGGATGGCAACATATATAATCACGTTCAAAAGGAGAAGAATATGAAGACATTGTGAGAGAAGTTAGAGATACTCTATAATTATAAGACGGACAACAATAAACTGTTTCACTTGATGAAATTGACGCTAGTGAAGTACAAGAAAGACACGTCCATTGCCGACCACTTGAACGAGTTTCAAGGATGCATAGACTGAGTGTGATGAGCATCAATTTTGAAGACGAGTTATTGGGCTTGTGGCCGTTAACGACCCTACTAGACTCATGGGAGGTGATTCGAAGCACCATTACCAATACCACTCCCAATGGCGTGGTAACTTTAAAAATAGTAAAGAGAGCCGTGCTAAATATGGAGATGAGACGGTGGTCACAAGGGACCTCAACCTCTCAGTACTCAAAGTGCTAGTTATTGAAACACGGGGAAGGAGTAAAGGACGTGGTCCTATGTCAAGAGAGAAGGGTCGAAGTAAGTCTCGATCGAGATATTAAAACCTTGAATGCCATCATTGCGAAAAGAAGAGCCACATTAAAAGACACTATTACAAGTAAAAACATGAAAACATAGACAATAAGGGCGGAGCTGAGAAGGGACAAAGTGAGAAGAAGGCCTCGGTTTCAGTCATTACTGAAGGTGAACTCCTATTAACATGTGAGATGGATGATGCAGTAAATGTGGTCTAGTAGGAGACAGATTGGGTGGTGGATACTAGTGCATCCCTCAACGTCACGTCTCGGAGGAGACTCTTTATAATTTACACTCTAGGTAATTTTGGAGTATTGAAGATAAAAAATAAAAAGACGTCTAGGGTCGTCAGCTGTGGTGATGTGTTGCTTGTCACAAACGATGGAACTTGATTGTTGTTGAGGGACATTCAGCATGTCCCAGATATACGAATGAATATAATCTCGGTGCGCAGACTTGATGATAAGGGATTCTGTAATATCTTCGACAAAGGGGCACGTAAACTGGCTAGAGGATTTCTTGTAGTTGCCCGTGGAAAGAAGGTGTCCGGCCTATATGTATTGCAAACCTCTGCTACGGCAAGAGAGGTAAACGTTGCGAGTAGTGAGGAGTCTTTAGACTTGTGGCACCATCGGCTGGGCTACATGAGTGAGAATGTGTTAAGCAACCTGGCCAGGAAGGGCCTCATCTCAGGCATGAAGGAGACCGTGTTGAGGACCTATCTCCACTGCATGGCAGGGAAGCAACGACGAGTCTCGTTCCATAAAGACTCATCCACCAAGAAGGCCAAACTATTTGATCTGGTCCACACCGATGTATGTAGGTCTTTTAAGAAAAAGTCACTTGGAGAAGTATAGTATTTTGTCTCATCATTGATAATTATTCAAAAAAGTTAAGCGTTTACTTGGTTAAGATGAAGGATCAAGTTCTTGGAGTCTTTGAACATTTTTATATTCTGGTTAAATGACATACTAGAAGGAAATTAAAGTGCGTCTGAAGTGACAATGTCAATGAAAACATCGGAGCATTTGATACTTATTGTTGGTCGTACGGTATTTGGGATCATAAGACACCATAGATGACAACCCAATTGAATGGGGCGGCCGAACGCATGAATCGAATTTTGATTGAGAGAGTCAGATGCGTACTATCAGAAGTAAAGCTCCCCAAATCATTTTAGATGGAAGTTTTGAGAACTGTCGCCTATGTCATCAATAGATTGTCAAGTAACCCACAAAATGAGGAGGTCCTAGAGTAGATGTGGTCCGGAAAGGAACCATTCTATGACCATCTACTAGTATTTGGGTATAAGATCTTCATCTGTATCCCAAAGGATGAGAGGACAAAGCTAGAGCCAATGAGGATGTAATGTATTTTCATGGACTATGGGAAGACGAATTAGGATATACTCTATGATCCAGTTGAAAATAAGCTTGTCAGATCAAGGGATGTAGTGTTTGTTGACGATAAAATCATTGAAGACATCTGTAAGGAGAAAAAGGTTGCGGCTAACAATGGTCGGATTGAGAAGACAAGTGTTGAAACCATCCAACCAGCACCTCTTCATCTGGAGAACAATAGCCAAGGTATGTCTGAGGAAGGCGAAGAGATACGGTTGCCTGACAAGGATGAGGATGACGATAACGTTATTGAGTTGGACAAGATCGTTCCTTTTGGATGATCCGCAAGAGACCGACGACCATGTGTTTGTCTGTTAGCAAATGAGTATGTATTACTCATTGATGGAGGGGAGTCAAAAAATTTTAAATAAACTATGGAAGACGAGTACAATGCAAAATGGATGGAGGCTATTCCAAATGAGATGAGTTCGCTGCATAAGAACCATACATTCGAATTGACTGAGTTGCCGACGGAGAGGTGGGCCCTGAAGAATAAGTGGGTCTTCCATCTGAATGTTGACGAAAATAGCTCACCACCTAGATATAAGGCACGGTTGGTTGTGAAAGGTTTTAACTAGCGGAAGAGTGTTGATTTTGATGAAATTTTCTCCCTGGTTGTGAAAATGTCCTCAATCCGAGTGATACTCGGATTAGCCATTGTTCTTGATTTGAAGGTAGAATAATTGAATGTGCAGACAACGTTTCTTCACAGTGATCTCATGGAGGAGATTTACATGGAGCAGTTGGAGGGATTTTGAGTCGAGGGGAAGGAACAATCGGTATGTCATTTGAGAAAGAGCCTATATGGGCCGAAATAGGCTCCATGCCAGTGAGATTATCTAATGACGACTTCATTATTCTCTTACTCTATGTAGACGACATGTTGATTGTTGGGCGTAACGGTTCTCGAATCAAGGAGTTAAAGCAGCAACTTGGGTATTCTTTTTCCATGAAGGACTTCGGGTCAGTGAAGTAGATTCTGAAAATTAGAATATCTTGCAACCACAACGTAATGAAGTTATTGGTTGTCTCAGGAGAGTTACATTAAGAAAGTGCTTCAACATTTTAACATGGAGAAATCCAAGCCAATGAGCACCCCACTGGCCAGCCATTTCAAATTGAGCAGCCGACAATGTCTTTTCTCGGATGATGACAAGGCAAACATGAAAATCGTTATGTACTTTTTGGTTGTAAGTAACTTGATGTATGCCATGGTGTGTACTAGACCGAACTTAGCTTATATTGTTAGCACAGTCAACCAGTTTCTATCAACCCCAGAAGGGAGTATTAGTTTACGGTGAAATAATTTCTGAGATATCTTTGGAGAACCTTCAAGATGTGCTTGTATTTTGGAGGCAACAAGCCACATCTGGTCGGATACACTGATGTCGACATAGTAGGTGAGGTTAATTTTTAAAAATCTACTCGGGATACTTGGTCAAGTTCGCCGGAGAGGCTGTTTCCTGGTAGTCAAAGTGGCAAAAGTGCATTGCTATTTCGACCATTGATACATAATTTATTGTTGTAATAGATGCCAGCAAAGAAATGCTATGGATGAAGAAGTTCGTTCGAAAACTTGGCTTTGAGTAAGAAAGGTACGTGGTACTTTGTGATAGTCAAAATATAATCCATCTCTAAAGAAACTCCTCATTCCACTCCAAATTGAAATATATTGATATTCGATATCATTGGGTACGAGATGTCATTGATTCGGGGTTATGGGCACTTAACAAAGTTAAGATTGAGGAAAATGGGTCAAATATGATAACCAAAGTACTGCCGAAGAGAAAATTTGAAGCTTGTCGCAGTATTTCTGAAATGACGGATATCGTTCCCCCTACGATTGTGAGGAAACGTTTGTTGGAATATGAGTAACTCCTATCCGATTGACCAGACGACAAGTTTGGCTGAATACGCATGGATGCTATACTAAAGTGAAGTATTGTTGCAAGCGCACGTGGCGATGTGGTCGGATGACAAACTTTTGACCGGAATGGTGATATTTTGTCATAGTAGAGTGTTAGCTAGAGTGGTGATGCCGAGCCGAAATGAAGTGCCGACTGGAGTGGTGATGTTGATCAGAGTGGTATGCCGAGCTGAAGGCATGACGATAGTCCAATCCATACTGATGCAAAGGCCGACCGAGGGTACCGATGCGAAGGTCGAGGGCAAACCAATGCAGGGCCAAGGCTGAGGACGACCTGACTGATAGGTAGAGGGCAACCAGTCTAGAAAGCTGGTCATCTGTAAACTCCAATGTAAGCAGCTAATTTCACAAAATAAGTAGTTGACTTCCAGAGTTGGTAGTCGATTTTACAGAGCAAGTTAACTGTAAAGTTTAGGACAGGAAGACGAATTTGGAGAGTAGGTAGTAGACTTTATAGGGCATGCAACCAACTTATAGAGCAGGTGCCGCTCAATGAAAGAGACCCATATATATATATATGTATGTACACAACTGCGATTTGTGTGAAGTGAGTAAGAAATATAATATATAAGGAGTTGTGTTTTTGCTTTTGTGCTATGTTTTTTTAGAGTTTTTGTAACTACTATTTTTGTAACCAAAATCTTACATAATAAAATGTGTAAAGTAAGTGTCCCGTAATTTTCTCCCTCTTATTCAGAAGAAAATTTCTACGTAAATATTATGTGTCATATTCTTCTCTCCTCTGTTGTGCGTGATTGTTGCCATCACCTCTCTCAATTTCACTGTCTCGCCAGCGTCCATTTTCAACATGTATTCTACTGGAGTAACTGAAAACATTTGAGCTTGTTCCAACAAAGAAATGCAGCATGAGAATTACGTACATAATTATGTATATAAATTATTGGGTCCAAATCTTAGTTTAATGTATGATTGGTTTGGCCTATATTGATTTACTGAAATATATATGTGGCCAAATTTGCTTTCTTTACTTTCCATAATAAAGGATACTTTTTTTCTTGTGTAAAGATCATACACACAACGGTAGTTCAATGATATGCTATGTGTATTAAGTTCTTAGCTCAGGCTAGGATTTATGTTTGAAGTAATCCGAAATCTAAGAATTCAAATATTTCAAACTTATCAGAATTAATACAAATTACTCAGACA
>JAOVVI020004106.1:0-18101 GCA_028571085.2 Nepenthes alata | reverse complement strand
AGAAAATTTGTTCGACAAGTTACTCATAGAGTGCTAGATTGACCAGCAGCTTGTTGTGGTGGGTTACTCTCCACGTGCAGCCCATGACTGGGTGTGTGATGTTCGTTTAATGGATTGCTTAAGCAAAATGAGAATCGGAGATGTGTGAGTTTCTTCCCGAGAGCAATCCTGACAAGATGTTTTGCTAGAGGTTCACAGGAGGAGCGTGAGAGCAGTTTTTATATTAAATAGAGTGCAGTGTTGCATGCTGACAGCCACGATTTCCAGTTCATTCAAACATAGAGACTGCCATCAAGAAAACGAGAAAGAAGATGAGGACGCTTTTGCCGGTCTTCTGGGCATCGTTTCTTGCTCCATTCATATTCAGTCACGGTGAAGTTGTTCGATATATGTCATAGAACAAGTCAATCATCTGCCTTTCTCTTTTACTCTTTTGTGTACGTTTCATCTCCGGTTCATGCGTTGGTAGTATGTTGTATAACTAAGTTATTTAAGAGATTATTTGTAATCAAAACTGACATTTAGTAAAGATTATTGTTGGATGAAAGGTCCTTTGTTTCTTTCCTAGTTGAAATGCATATTGTTTATGTATTTTTATACATGTGGATCTTGTTGGATTTGGTCACTCTCTTGTGGGTGGCTCAATAAACGGACACCTCATCGGAGGATTGCACAAGGTTTGTGCGATGTTTGGAGTGCTGCAAACTGGCTATAGCAATTACCAGAATGACCATTTGCTGAAGAACGTAAATTTCGGAGAAAACCATTTTCCAGAATAGGCAAATTTCGAAGTGACAAATACCGGTATGAAATTTACCGATATGTAATGACCGATATGAAATTGGCGGGTATGAAAAAGGCCGAAATGAAATTGTCTGGTATGGAAGTTCCGGAATAAAAAGGCAAGAATGGAAATTCCGAAATAAATTGCGAAATGAAAAGGCAGGAATGAAAATTCCATAATAAATTGGCCGGAATGGATTTGGCCGGAATGGAATTTTAGAAGAGGAATTCCGGAGTGAAATTTCGGAGTGAAATTTCAAAATGAATAAAGGCCAGACGGTCAGCAAGTTGTGATGGCCAAAAAGACTAATGACGACCGAGAACACTGGGTGATGGCCGCAAACAGCAAGTGATGATTGCTAAAGAGACTAGTGAAGATTGAGGACACTAAGTGATGATTGAGGACAACTTGATTGGAAAGCTGACAGCTGACTTGCAGAGCAGTTAATTTTTTAGAGTTGATATATTTTGCAGAGTAGATAGCTGACCTACAGGGCATGTACCGTCTGTATAGAGCAGGTTGACCTGCAGGGTATGGCCATTTGAGAAGAACAAGTTGACCTACAGAGTGTGTGTGTCTGGGGAAGTGTGGGAACTGGTAAAGTCACAAAAAAAGATAAGATTGGTGTGATAAATTATTTGCAAGATCAGGCGAGGTAAGCAGACGAGATTTAGAGCCAAAGTCTTTATAAGGGCACACTAGGCGTTTCAGGATTAGAGAAGAGAACGATAGGCTAGTAGCAGTGGAACGGAGCAAAGTGAGGAAGGAAACTTTTGCCGTTAGCTACTTGCCGCCACACTTGTAAAATTAATGAATAGAGTGCACCACCAATGAGAAGAAGAAAGAAGGAAAACAAATAGATAAGAAGGTAAGAGAGTTTCCTAACATTGGAGATTATTTTTCTTGTTCTGTTTTGGGTGTGTTGCGGGTATTCTGTCCAAGATGGATAATCCGTGAGTGAGTCTAGGCAGCCAATCAATTCAAACCACGACAAACCTTTGAATTTTTTTTTTCGTAATAAAAAAAATCTGAGGCCTCTTTATCTATTTATTTTTATGCGGATTTATTAGTACGAAAAAGTTGATAAGATAATACATCAATCATCAGGTATTTTTCAAAGATGCCCAGAATATATTTTCCAGAACTGCTAAAAGATGAATTGGGATATGAATTGATTTTGATGGGAAATCGAAGAATGGAGATGACTTAGACAGAAAGAGTGGAATTTGAAAGAATGTAAAGAATTTATATTACTTATAAAAAAAAATCCGATTCCTTATGCATGGGAAGATGTTCTGCCATTTATAATTTGTAGCACTTGTTGCTATATAATATTTTTTAATGTAAATTTCCCCTAAAATATCTAAAATTCTTTTAAGCAAGTTATTTTTCAGGGATTATTCTATATTTATAATTGAGTTAATATTTTGTACTTTGGGAGCTTTATAATGAAACAAGTAGCACTTATTTTTAACGTATTTGATAGAAATTATGATAAATTTATGATTTTTAGTGTATTTTGTTACATTTCAATACATATCTTAACTAAAATAATATTTTGAGAGTTTTACGGTAAATAATTATTATATATTGTGAAGTTTTTAGCAAAAATATGATAATTCTAAGACTCGTAGTATATATTTATAATGTTTCAACCCATCATTTTCATATTGTTGTTATTTTGAATAATTTAATTATTTCTCTCATTATTTGATTTTATCAAATGAGAATCCGGCCTCGTGCCACACGGAATCGACGAGTTGACTCATTTTTCACTTTGCTTTGTTTTCACGAGTTGACTCACGCCATTCCACCGCCGTTAAAATCACATACCCAGAGGGAGGAGGGAGCGAGGGGAGACCATATCAGAAAGAGAATTATAGGAATCCAGATCTCGTTTTGCTGCGGCGGCTTCTTACTCTGTTGAGGAAATGGGGAAGAACGAGAAGACGGGGCTTGGGAGAGCCCTAGTGAAGCACCACAACCAGATGATCCAACAGTCCAAAGAAAAAGGCCTTCTCTACAGATCCCAGCGAAAGAAAGTTCTTGAATCGATCACCGACGTCAACGACATCGACGCTGTCATCGGACAAGCTGAAGAAGCCGAACGCCTGTTCACCGCCGACAACCCTATTCCCAACCTCCTCATCGATGCGTACGCCCCAACTCTTTTCCCTTTCCTTTCCTTGTGAATACTCGTTTTTCGACCTTAATAATTCACGGGGTTCAAGATTACATCTAGATAAAAACCGTGCTTAATTCAACGAGCTAATAATTTATCAATTTTCGGTAAGCAATTGTATGAATTTATTTTCTTCATGCTTTGATCCTTAGATATGTTGCTGTAGGGCTAGAGAGATGGTTTTTGTACTACTACGATCTATAACTGTGATTGGTGCAAGAGCTTGACTTGAAATGTCGTGAATGTGGGAGTGTGATAGAGATTAAGGTTTCAGGTTGTGCTGGTAGTTCTGTTCACCATAGGGAAGGGTTTGCTACGATAATCAGGTAAGAATGGGGTGGAAAATGAGAAAGTTGTGGCACAGGTCATGAAGTTTGAGATTTGCTTGAACTGGGAAAATCTCCGAAGATCCGGGGTTTGTGTGTTAAAAGTAGCGCATAGATGTTTCACTAGGGCTGCCGAAGATGAGCACCTCGCCTTGTTGGCCTTGTTTTTGCAGCTATAACACATTGCTTTGATCCAATTTATACAGGAACATTGTGTGGAATGCTTCACAGGAGGGAAAGAAGACCCTTGCAAAACTGAGAAATGGCTTTATCTAGTAATAAATCAAATAAAATTAATTCTTTGACAATTCCAGAACTCTGAAAATACATTTGTAGTTGTTCTGGAGCTGGGCTAGTGCTCTCTGTTGTTGACGTTTCTCTGAATGATATAAGGTCACTGTTCATCCAAAAGGGTGGTGCAGCTAAGTTAGCAATCAGGGTTGATTATTGCTGCTTCACTGCAACCACACCACTTGTAGTTCTAGTATTTTTGTTGCTATTGAAAATCTGTTGCGTTCAGGGAATAAGTTGCAAATCGTGTGCATTATCTTAATCTATAGGAGAACACGTTTGGGGAGTTTTTTCATCAATTTTGTTTATTTATTTATAGAATTAAAATAACCACTTGTGCTTTAGTGTGTCAGATGCATGATCACATGAATTTGTACAATGTCATGTAGTTGCATCTGATAGGTTTTTTTTTTATCGATAAGAGGTATTGTAATCATATTAAGCTGGTTTCAAGGAGTCACTACATATACAGATATCCTTCTGCTGTCTAAAGCTTTTTGGTATGTGAGAGTAGGGACTCCATGTCTGTTACTGATGGCTTAACACCTGAAGAAAGGAGGGAGCAACAAAAGAAAGAGGAGGCACTGCATTATAGTAGTCTTCGTGTTCCTCGCAGGCATTTACTTTGTCTTCACAAGGATATCTTGTCTTCCATTTAGAATATTTGTTGGCATCAAAAAAATTGAATCTTTCTGACTTTCTTCAGGCCACCTTGGAATGCTGGAATGTCTGCGGAAGAGCTTGATGCCATTGAAAGACAAGCTTTCTTAATCTGGCGTAGAAGCCTTGCAAAGTTAAGTATAGAACGTGGCCTAATATACTGCTTTGGTTTTTTTTCTCTGCGTGAAGTCGTAAACATCTTGTTCAAACAAAACAATCGTAGATACTCCCTCCGCTCATTGATAAAATAAGGTTTTAAAAAATTGTTTTTGAGTACTTCTCGATTTAATTTTTGTGCTGCGACTTGTTGTGTTGACCCCAATTAGGTTTATGCATTTTCTTTCTTTTAGTTCATTTTTCTACTGAATTACATTGATCCCATTGCCTATTGAAGGATGATGCATTTTGATGAAAAAAAAAGGCCTGTTGAATATATGCTAACGAGTTCAGAATGGTACTTGTTGGCAGTCAAATATCTTATAGAAGATTGCCTTTTATCCTTGTCATGAGCAAAATTTTAGTTTGTGAATATTTTTGGGGGTGGAGGTTGGAGGGATGGAGTGGCGAGTAATTTCTGCAAAATTATGATTCCTTTTGCTCAACTATGTCTAGATACTTGTTTCTATTGAGGCACTAAAGATCATCTTCATCGTGTATTATTCTGTAAATATTAGTTTCTTGGAGATATGATACAACGTTGAGAAATAAGGTGATGAGGGGATAAGTATTCATGTGTTGAAATCTAGCCCAAAATTAGCTTTTTTGGTTCTGATTTCATTCTCTTTCATATTCTTTGAATATTAATGCTTGAATGGGCTTTCTCAATATTAATGCTTAGATGGGCTTTCTCAATATTAATGCTTAGATGGGCTTTCTCTACAACGCTGGGGTTAGGCTATATATATTTGATCCTTTCTGGATCCTATAATGCTAGAAGCCTCATATTACCCACTTTATTAGTTATTGTATGGAAGGCAGTTTATTCGTTTTGAAGCATGGTTAACGTATCAAAGCCAGGATAAATGAATGATTAATCCATAACTGATACTCTAATCAAAAGTTTGATCATTGTTTTTTTGGATGACTTTTAGCATCCGGAAAATTGCATTTATATTTGGATGTTTGTCTAGTCTCCATTTGTCTTCAGTGGAATCATACTTCATGTTCTATGTTCAATGGAAATATTGTAGACTTGAGGAGAATGAAAAGCTTGTTCTTACTCCATTTGAGAAGAATTTGGACATTTGGCGGCAGCTTTGGCGGGTTGTTGAACGCAGTGATCTGGTAAGTTAACGAGAACTAGTGCTTTCTACCATTCAGACTTTTTTATCAGTGCCCTGTAGGGATATTTCCATGTCTTCAATTAAGTTATCAAGCTCTATGATATCCAAAGTTGAGATGAACTAAGCATAATGATAACGTTGTTTCATTGTGACATAAAGGTCATAGGCTCAAGCCATGGAAATCTCTTTGTAATATAGTGGTAAGATTGTATACTTTTAGCCCTCCCCACACCCTACTATGTGAGAATCTGATGCACTTGACCAGCATTTTTATTGATGTCTTGGAGTTCCTGATTGATTATGTCTTGTTAGAAGAGAAGAACATAAAGCTTTCACTTCATCATTGACTAACCACTAATTGGCTTTTGCCATCAATACATAGAAGTGTTAGCATTTGTCTAGGGTTTCCCACGTCCTTCTTAAACTATGCCATTGCTAATATTTTTTGAGATCATAAATGCTATGACTATGTAAAAGTATTGTTATTAGATGATCTTTCCATATCATCAGCTGCATGATTCTACACTTTTCTCTTGTCCTTCCATTTTTTCTTTTTAGTGGTGACCTGTGGTCGTACACCTGTTGTTTGTCTCTAGACATTGAATTTCGCCCAATTTTACTGAACACTTGGGCATTATGTTTGACAGTTATTTGTATGTCCTTTTTGATCATATCTCAAAGGCTCAAACTGCTTTCTAATTGGATAATCCAATTAAAAATAGGATTCTGAAAGGGATAGAAAAGGATGGTGCATTTCTTTTAGGCATTATGTTTGACTGTTCTTCGAATGCCCTTTTTGATCGAATCTCAAAGGCTCAAACTGCTTTCTAATCGGATAAGAAAATGCTAACAATTGTCAGCATAGGAAACATTTCTGATTCTCACTTCTTGATAGCAGAGTTAACAATCTCTATCTTTGTTCAAGTTGCATCCTTGTAACACATTCCACTCCCTGTCATTCTCATTAGAATTGATGCATATATATTGTCATGGATAATCATCAATAATAAAGGGGTTTCACTAGGTCTATCATTGTTGTTTATCTAGAAACTTTATCTCTGGTGAGTAGTGATGCTTATTGGAGTGACAGTTGGATTATTCATTCTGTCTGAAGTATTCCATTCAATTACTGATTTCTTGATTATTCGCAGCTTGTCATGGTGGTTGATGCACGAGACCCTCTGTTTTTTCGCTGTCCTGATCTTGAGGTAACGCGTCGATTTCTCTCTTAGTTTTTACTTAATTGTTTTGGTAGGATGACGACATCAAACTTCATTTTTAGGACATACTAGATTTTTTATTTAACAACATTATGATATTTCCTAGCAGTCAACGCGTGAGGAGGGGCATGAGAGTGTATTACATATCTAAATGTCAATTGTAGGATCTTCATGTCCATTGAATGTTTTTTCATTCTAAAGTTTCCCTTAGCTGAGCATCTTTCAGTAATGATGCTGATCTTGCAGTTGTGTGTGAACTGAATATGTATATATTTCCTTTTGGTGGATTTTTCTCCACTGTGGGTGGATGTGTACTACCACCACCATATGTGTAAAGAACCTTGTGGAAAGATGAAATGAGGAAGAGTATTGACCTTTTTGCAGATATATATGGCTTGAATGAACAGTTTTTTTTGGATAACTTGTATTGGGTAATCCAAGTTTAATTTTAGATAAAACAAGACGTCTTTATCCGTTTGTTGAGTAGAATTTGACATGGAATCAAAGATGTAAATGTCAGTCGATATGTATATGTATTCGGCACTTTGATATCTATATTTTTTGATGCAACAATAATATCACTTTATATTTCTATATGGGTGATATATCAGCATTATATCGGCAGGTTTTTAAAATATAAACTGATATATTTGATATTTGTGATATATCCGATATTTATCAGATATATTAGTTGATACTGTCCTGCCATCTTGTGAATTTAGGAAACTTTTTTCTTCCGATATATTTTATATTAATATGTATTGTTCAATATTGATGCGGTCGTGACCTATACCGATATCAATATTTTCTATCAATGTAGGGAATAAATTGCATTCACTGCAGAACAAGATATAATTGGTAAAATTGCCTGCCTCAATGATTCGCGGTAGTCGTACATTGTCCCCTCCTCCTCACCCCCATGCTACCCCACGCCACACCCTTCTTTGTTCGGTAGTGGGGAGGGGGATTGTGGATCCCAAACCTTTGCCAATAGGTTTCTTGGTAAAAAGTGCAATTTCACCAAATAATTAAATATCATTACTCTTTAGAGAATATAACCTTGACTCAGGTGAAATAGTTGAAGAGGATTGATATAGCTGTGGGGCTTCTATTCTTTTCTGAGGGAGGGAAGCAGTGAGAGAAAATTACGTGTGAGTAATTTTCTGTTCTACGTTTTTGTTGTAAGAGTGCTATTTTGTTGTGATGTAGGCATATGCACGAGAGGTTGACGATCACAAGAAGACGATGCTTCTTATTAATAAGGCTGACCTTTTGCCATATTTTGTCAGGTTCATCTCTTGTCAAAATCGCCATTGTTGAATAAAGTTTGTCAATTTTTCTTTCAACAAGATGCCTTATGTTGCATTAGAAAGAGTCGAATATATGAATCTGCTTTTGTTATTTTATTTGATTGAATGCATATCATCTAATAATATAAGCAATCTTAAATTACTTTTATGATTTCACTCTATGTTTTTCTAGGTATACCTCTTCCCTTTTTTAATTTTTTATTTTTTATCTAACCACAATTTGCTTATCTTTTCTCATAGATGTGCCATTAGGTTTATGTATTCAAACTACCTTAAATATTATTTTTACATCTTATTTTTAATAGGGGTAACATATAAACGATTACGGATATTATTATTTATTTTATATATAGGTAATACCACTTATTCATCCTGCCATTCTCATCTATAATGCTTTTTTTTTTTAATACATGCTTGGCTCTTCTACAGGGTTAAATGGGCTAAATATTTCCATGATCAGGGGATTCTCTTTGTATTTTGGTCAGCTAAAGCTGCGTCTGCAGCTCTAGAAGGAAACAAGAACAGTTCGAGTGGGATAGAAAAGACAAAGCAAGAGCTAGAAGATCTCCATGCAAAAATTTATGGCAGGGATGAGCTTTTGGAGCGTTTACAGTCCGAGGCAGAGGAGATAACAATATTGAAGACAAAATCAGGCTGTGAGACTGGCGGTCTCCACTCCCACCCTCCTGTCAGATGCGGGGAACCAGATTCATCATCCATGAACGTAACTGTGGGGTTTGTCGGTTTCCCAAATGTGGGAAAGAGCTCGACGATAAATGCTTTGGCAGGTGAGAAGCGCACCGGAGTCACCTCCACACCGGGGAAGACGAAACACTTCCAAACGATTGTAATATCCAACAAGCTCACATTATGCGACTGTCCTGGGCTGGTGTTTCCATCCTTCACTAGTTCGAGACATGAGATGATTGCTTCTGGTGTTTTGCCGATTGATCGGATGACTGCACACCGCGAGGCTGTGCAAGTGGTCGCGAACCGAGTTCCTGCACGTCTAATCCAAGAGGTTTATAAAATCATTCTGCCAAAACCAAAGCCTTATGAACCCCCGTCTCGCCCGCCTCTGGCATCTGAGCTTTTGAGAGTGTATTGTGGGTCCCGTGGTTACGTTGGCTCGAGTGGGCTTCCAGATGAAACTAGGGCTGCCCGGCAAATCTTGAAGGACTATATGGATGGGAAGCTGCCTCACTTCGAGTTGCCCCCAGGAATATCAGCTACTTCTGCTGCCGCCACTGCCAGCCACTTGTTTGAGATGCATGATTCCAATGCCTCCAATACCGGTGATGATTTGGATAGCAAAGGTGAAAGAGCCCCTCTTCCCAAGGATTTGCTGAATGAGCTTGAATCGTTTGATATTTCCAGCGGACTTTCCGAGAAGGCTATTAATCCTAAGAAGAAGCCAGCTTCTGCATCTGACAAGCATCACAAGAAGCCACAGAGGAAAAAGGACCGGTCATGGAGGGTCGGAAATGACGGTGGTGATGGGATGCCGGTGGTGAGAGTCTTCCAGAAGCCGGTGAATGTTGGCTCCCTTAAAGCTTAACTAATTTCTTAGGCTTTGAAGTCAGCTATATTTAGCAGCTGCAGCCATCTGATCGCAGATGCACCCTTCAGGAGCATTCGGCTGCTCCTTCAATCACTTGTTACGGAAATCAAGGATAATATATCGTAGAAATATAGTAAATTTGGAGTAAGTAGTTCTTTTTTGATGTATTATGAGTGTCAAAGAGCCCAGGGTCCGACCGTAGTTCATGCATGCGGTATTTACTAAAATGTAAACTTCTTCGGCAGCATGAATTATGCAGCAAGATGATATTTTTGTAAGATTATGTACTGCATCAAGAATTATTTTTGTAAGATTATGCAGCGTAAATTATTAAGGATAATAAATAAATATCATGATGAAGAGTTTCAGATCATATTGTTTTGATGAAATTGTAATAAATTTGTAGTAAAGTTGATATTTTTTGGAATGTTTTCCCTATTTAGTGACCAACATGAGAATTGAGAAAGGATGGGGCTATTTTCTCTTGGCATCTTCGATCTTGTGTGTCAATTTTTCGGTGTTTTTCTCATTCTGTCAATAAATAATAATTTATAATAGTTTATATATTTATGTACTCCAAAATGAGGTATTTCTAAAAACAAGTAGCTATGTGCATGTCATCTTATAATGTTTGATTCTTATTTATAATCTATAATATAATTATTATAAGTTTTTGTTAATTTAAAAAATAATTTATATAATAAATTTTAAAAAAAATTAGATTTTAGAAAAAGTAGGAGGCCACCTGATTGGTATTTGTCCTCACGTTTGTATGTATTTTAATCAGTATGATTATGCATAATGTGTGTTTATAAAAATTCATACATATTTTGGATAGAATAAGTAGTATCTGATGTGTGCATATTGTAGTGTTTATGTACGGATTGGACAAAATATTTGTGTTTAAATTACGTTTGATGGAATGTTCATACGTGGATGACGTAGAAGAGAGGGCATTTGACACGCACTTATCTGGCGCTTGTCCCCAATTATATTATAAGGTCGCCTACACACTATTTCTGTCATTTTGGCACAAAAAATGAAAGAGTGGAGAGAGAAAAAAAATGGGAAAAAAGATTTTGAAATTTTTTTTGAATAAAATCAATTAAACTAGAGGTTTGAAATAACTATTTTTAAACTCGTTCTTTAGTCTATTATATGAACCCTTTGATTTTATTTATAATACTTATTTTATTGTACATATATGTCATATTTTATATTCTTATTTTAAATATTATTGTATCTATATATTTTTAAAAAAACACTTTTAATTTTTGTTAGATTTTACTTAATGTTTGAAGATTCGGTTTAATTTTTAATGAATAAGTAAAAATTTTAGAATATTATATTCATATAAAAAATATTTATGAATAGAAATTATAAAATATTGTACATTTGGCTTTTTATATTGATATTTTATACAAATATTCGGTAATGACTCTATTTTAATATTTAACTTGATATTTGTACTTTTTTATAGTAAAAAGTTTTAATACTTATACTTTTTTTCACATAGTGAAAAGTTTTGCACATTTATACATTTCCCATGAGAGCAAAAAAGTTTTAAATATTAATTATAAAGTCACCCGTTTATTATTTTTATTAAGAATCATTACAAAAAAATTGATGAAATAATATATTCAGATATTATAGTATATTAGACATGTTTGAATAATTCACCTATTATCCACATATGATAAAAAATAGTATTTGACTATATTTGTATGTAATAATTTATAAAAGACATACTTATATGTCTAAATAGTAATATTTTGATATAATATTATTAGGAGTATGTGTAAGCTTTCTCAAAATTTACCTTTTCCCCATTGGTTTCCACATTTAGTATAATTTGAATTTTTTAAAATATTGGCTTACGTCATATTTATGACTTTAAAATGATTAGTTATTGAAATTTACATGTTTTGACATGATATTTAAAATTACTCAACTTTGGACATTCAAGTAGTTTGGAATCATATGGTTTACAATTTTTGATAATTTCATATAATTTAGATTATTTGATATCTGTATATATATTATAAATTTTATATACAAAATCATAATTTAGACTACATATTTAAACACTTGACATATTAAATATTTGATATATTAAATTTTATATGCATTTTACTTTTTTTTATCCCTCTATTTGTTTTATAGATATATATGTTATATATATATAGTTTCTGAACCTTAGGTTCATATTTTGCAAATATTTTCTAATATTTTAGATTAGCGGATTATAAACATTTTCAGGATTCAGATAAAAGAAACTTAAATATTTAGTTTAGTTATATCTGTATTCATATTTATATTTGGTTTGGTTTTGGGACTGTTTAGAATCATTGTGCATTTCAGTTCATCATTGTCATATTTCAAATCATAAAATTAAATTTATTAATTTTTTAATTTATAATTAATTTAAATCAAAATTTTGTCCTTAAAATTTAAATTTTTAGTTATTTATTGCACCGCCTACAAATAAAATATTATTTTCTACGTTTTGGATTCAAATTTGAACAGATTTAAGTCAAGTAATCCGTTGGATTTCGATCTCTATTCGCTATACTTTGGGTCCTGCACACCACAATTTCAAACTAGAGGTCAGGTGATGGTGAGATTTGGTCTCACCGAAAATATTTCGACACTCAAGTTGGTAATCGGCCTTCTGAAATTAGAAGGTGGATACAATGAATGCAGAAATGGATATAATGAGTATGTTTGTAAGTGGGAGTGCACTCATAGGATGACTGACTTTTACGGTTGCTCGCGAGGAGTAGTTTATCTTAGTACTAAGTTCGCTGGGAACTAGTAGTAGAGAGAGTGGCCGTAGGATGCTCAAAAAAGTATGAGAGTTTCTCAGAGCTTTGTAATTACTTGAGAGTTTTTGTGGGTAAGAGAAGGCGCGATCGAAAGCGTCAGCTCTCATGGCATTTTATAGCCACGGCCATGAGATACATTTCTTATGTAGAGGGGCTTGATGTCCATACTCTGTTGGAGATTGTTGCCTTTCCTGTATAGATGTGAGCGTATTTCTAGCTGTAACGGCCAAAAAGGCTGATCTCTTTCCTTTTACATTTTATAACCGTTAGAATTTTTAGCAGACTGTGTGTAGATTCTCATGCCTTCCTCCTGGGATGTGTTGTGATTTTGGAAGTAACCGTTATAGTGAAGATTACCTTCTTTAGAGATACAAAAAATTAGGGCAGATGACCATTGTGGCTTAAGGACGGACACATGGACCAATCTAGGCTTGGGCCGCATGCATCGTGGGCCTCAGCCGGTCCACTGGTCAATAGAACCGTTAACCTCCTAGGCTCAAATGGGCCGTTCTGAGTTTGGGCCTCTGGTGGCTCACTTACTTTTCATCCGGTCAATGGCGGTATTGACTGTCTAGGTAAAAATGGGCCGCTAAGGATTTGGACAGCTTCCTCCCTAGTGGGCCAACCCGTTACTAGCGTCCCAATCACTATTAAACTATTTAAAATAATATAATAATCAAATCATATGATCTAAATGCCATACTTGAAAATAACTTTGAATGTCAATAATTATTTAAATTCAAATCATACATAAAAAAGAATATCTTAACTAATATCTGAATATTAAAATTATAAACTATATCAAAATTACTGTTTAACTTCCATCATTATCATCATTGTCCAATAGGGTAAAGTTTGAGTTTGAATTTTATTTTAATCATAATTAATTAAGTTGAGGTAATTAAAGTTGAAATCAAAGAACGGAGAAAATTGAGTCAAAAGTTAATTTAGGACCAGATTTCTATAAGTCGATGAATGTCTGATCAATGCTTGACGCAAGCCATGCATGTTTTAGACAGGGAGGTCGCGCTTGACTATCATTTGAGCCAAGTTTGAGCACACTTTCTCAATTAGCACATGCTCAATGGATGTTTAAAGGACGCGCGAGCACACTGAGACAGAATGACAACGCATGATACGCGCTCGAAGTAGTACTCATGTCCAATAAGTACTCGAGCGCAATTCTGCTATATATATAATGTTTAATTAATTTTTGATTATTTTCTATCAGATTTTAAACGAAGAGAAAAAAGGAGAATAAAAGAAAAGAAAAAAAGAACGATAGGAAGTTAAAGAAGCCCAATTCAAGTAATCTCAAATAAATTTTTTTATAATTTGGAGTTAATATAAATGTATTTCAAGTCTTCCTTCCTTTGTTATTATTTTTTTCTCATTTTATTGAGTATTTATTTTTTAAATATTCATACATATCATATTTTTATAACTAGATTGTGTATATTTCACATGCCTGTAACATCCTTCTCATTTTTTATAACATTGTATAAAATTTATATCTAAATCTATATATATTATATTATTTAGTTGATTTTTATAATTTTCTTTCATGTATGTATTGAAATCTTGACTAAATGACTCTTGTATACTTTAAATTCATATAGAATATCTTACATATTTAAAAGTATTCCAATATGTTTAAATTTATCTTGTATATTCCAAAAATTTATTAAATTTCTTCTGCATGTATACAATGAAAGAAAAAGGTTGCTAAATGTTTTTGCAATTTGTTTAAAACAGCTCATATATTGTAAATTCTAGAATGTAACTTTTATATGTTTTGAAATTTACATATTTAAATTCTTACACTAATTTTATACAATGCATGGTAAAAAATTAAAGAAATATAAATAAAAACTCTATAATATATTAAATAATTAAGAATATTTTTTTAAAATGAGAAAATATAACGATTATAATAAATTACGTAGAGTTTTTATATATATCTAAATATTGGACTATTGTAATAAATTTAGCAAATTTTATATTATAACATATATTGATATATTATAGTGATAATCAAGGTTCAAATATATTATCTATGGGTGAAAGTAGTATTTATTTCATCTATAAGATTATATGTATGATAACCCATCTATAGATATTAAATAGTAGTGTAAGGTATTTAATTGTATAAAAATAAATATAATCTGAATTTTAATTATCCACTCATTTAGTCAGTAGACCTCTACTGACCCTTAGTTACTGAGAATTTATATAATTGAGTATAAATTTTATGGCACAATTTAAATAAGAATATAAAAAAATTTAAAAACTTGTATATTTTGTCATGAAAAATTCATAGTATTTCATTAAATTTGCTTCATTGGCTCTTCCGATATAATTTAACAAAAATGGTATATTTAATAATATAAATTTATATACCTTACTAAACTTTTGATTCACCCGTACTTTTATTTTTCGTTAACCCCATTCAAATTAACGGTTCGAACACTTGTAAAATGAGTATGACTAATGGAAGAGACATCATAAGAGATTAATATGAAAAATATTAGTTATCTGATACTGTATTTAGTTTTTTAATAGTAATTTGATATTTATGCTACTCAGACAATGATTTTGTATAAAAGATAATATATTATCGCAGATATATTAACTCTAATTTATATTATTTAGATGTTTCTCCTTACGTATATTTTGATATCTTGGTATAGTCGGTATCTTGGACCTAATTTCATATATGGTATCATTTGGATCCTATGATTTGAATTAATATATGTATTCTTTTATGTCAATTGTGATATCAACGTGAAACTCATGTTCTTCGCTAATTTGGACTTATTATTTATCAATAGAACGATCACATTAATTATTATAAGACAATTGGGTATTGGGATGTGATAAATACAATATAAACTGAAATAATTAAAAATTAAGTAAATTAACATGTTAAACCATTAATTACTATAAAATATTAAATTATTCTAACATCCTAAAATTTAACTTATGAATAGGCATTCTCTCAATCTCAATATCCTGTAAGTAAATCCGAATTCCCTAATTTAGAGGTTTAGCAAAATAAAAAAAAAATATTTCTAATACTAAATAAAATATATATATTTATATGTTAATATATATATCAGCGAAATATACTTGAATTTTGCAAAAATTAAAAGTGTAAAATGTCAATAACATCGTTTTTTGATCAATTATGCAAAAGTGAAATATTAATGATCAATTATGTCAAAATCTGTATAAAATTATAGACAAAATTCATATATTCATAGTCAAACATGACAATTATATAAATACATTACACATGTGAAAATCATAATAACATAAAAAAGAATTAGAGATCAGTAATGACGTCATTAATAAATGATAAATATTAAAATTTGGGTTATAACTAATTTCATATAATTAAAAGTTATATACTGCTATTTAAAACCCATGGTGAACTGATTACATTTAATCTTTGTAATCATAATCAAATATAGCTTTCATGACTAACGGATGATAGATTCGACTTTTAATTTATTAATAATATATTAGAATATTTTTAAATATATTTTATTAATTATTTACAATGGTTCATATTTGATCAAATTTAAACTCCATTTAAATATAAATATTTTTAAATTTTTCTCATACCGAATAAAACACATTTTTCATTAAAATTGTATAGAATTTTTTTTCATATTTTTTATAAATATGCAATATACAGTAAAAGTTATAAATATGTAGAAACTTTAATATATAATTTAGAAATATACAAATACTTTAATGTGTTATTTGAAAACATGTAAAAATTATATAAAATTATCATACTCTATATAATTTTTTAACACTTTCTTACAAACAGAAAATATGTAGAAATATTTAGAGCTAACATTTTAAAAATCAAGTATACTTTATGCAATTTTTCTCAATTATATACATTCATGAATAATTATATAGTAATTCATGATAAGTAGGAATATTTATTTAAGATTTGAAGACATGCAATTATATTAAACATAATTCAAATGCTTGTAAGAATAGTATTATAAAAATTTAACACTTAAATATGATTTGTATAAATTTGAGATATATATTTCATATGAGTTCATGAAATGGGAGTAAAATCATATACATATAAAATATAATCACTTTAAAAATAAAAATAATACATTATGGGTATTTAAAATTAAAAATTTTTAGAAAGATAAAAAATAAATAATAATAATAATAAAAGAAAAGATTTGGATACACTTACTTTTCCTTAATGTTACAAAAAGATATTCACCTTAATTTCTTATTCTCTTTTTTTTTCTCACTTTTTATTTCTCTTTTTCTCATCTTTTCCTCTATTCTCTCAAAAGTTCTGCAGAAATAAGATAAAATCGGCCAAGGTGCCTATTTATTAAAAATGGGTGTACTAGCGTTACTCAAATACGGATCTGGCGTTGAAGTGTAATTCGAGCTACGAACGAGAGCCCCCTAGGCATATATTAAGCATCAAAAATTTGCAATAAATGCGTAAGAGTGCCTTAAATGCATATTCGTCATGCAGCTACTATCTCAAACTCGCATGAACATGGAGGCATATGCCCAACAAGTAGTGTACCCTGATTCTAAAATTTTTATTATATAATTATTTTTTAAATTAATTTAAAATTATATTAATAATATTATAAATCATAAATAAAATTAAACATTACAATTACAGTTTGTATAGTTTGAAAAACTAAATAGTATATAAATTTTGGTATAATTTATTTTATGTTAGTTTGAATATTTGTTAGATATTTTTTCTTACCGATGGTTTTAGGTTTGAGTAGGTTTATTAATTATTATAGTTGGAAGCTAATTGAAGTTTGGTTTGGTCAAATCCTATATTTGCTTTTGATTTATAATTTTTAAATTGTTTTGGCATTCGGGTTTTGTATATTCGATCCAACTTCAGATTATCTAAATTTCTAATTATTATGGATGTTATTATTTGAGTTTATTTATTATTATTTATTATCTATTTTTACTGAGATTATAATAAAAATAATATCAGAAAAAATCGTAAGAGAAACGTTAAAATTTGTTTACATGATAGATATTGAAATGTTAGGAAGTCAGCAAGTGAGCTCTAGACATAATGAGGAATATTCGGCCATGATGGTTAGGGTATCGAATATAATGGATCGAATGATTCAACTACAAAATGTGAAGCTTATAGTAAGACAGGGGAAGAAATTTGAGATGTGGCTTGACAACCTTTGATCATCATTTAAAAGGAGTTTTGAAGTTTTTGGCCTATCAAAATTTGATCAAGGCAAAGATTTAAAATTATTGAGTCAAAAAGGTGTCCAAGGAGAAGAAAGTCAAGCTTATTATTTATAAGTTAGATTGAGTGGCGGACTACAAATAGGCTATGAAAATGAGGATTTCAAGCATGGAGATTAAAAAGATATTTTAGAATGTATTTCTGAAAACTTTTATAAAAAATTTTTTCGATGAGCATCTACGAGTAAGAGGATGAGTTCAATTATTTAAGGCAAAAATCGTTCTGTGGCAAATTATGAAGTTAATTTTATGAAATTATTTCAATTTGCCCTACATATAGTAGTAGATAAAGCAATGAGAGTTAGAAAATTTTTATAGGTGTTAGGAGATTCAATTTATCGGTGTTTGGTACCTTTGCGTTTAAGGA
>JAOVVI020004105.1:6414-18101 GCA_028571085.2 Nepenthes alata | reverse complement strand
GCCAATTTTCCACTACTTGGGACACAACTGGTCCGGACAGTAAGGTCATCATAAGTGCTGGGAGCAGGGCTACCAGCGCAAGAGCCTTTATCCATTTCAGTGACTGGCTAAGAGGAAATATCCATCAGAAAATCCGCCGTCAAACCAGAGGAAATAGCATCCAAGTCAGAAACAGTATCCATGCCTAAAGAATTACATGACATCAGGGAACTTCCTTCCATCCTGCTGGTGTCTTGGTCAACATAAACAACAGGAGCCAGGGGCACCACAACTTCATTACCAGGAACAGGATCAGGCAGCTCAGTCCCAGTTTCAGAGGGAATTCCATCATTTTTTATCAATTTCACAATTGAAACAGGGCAATTGGCTTCAGAATGACCACAGTGTAGCTCCTGCTCAACCAAATCCGCAAAAACCTGAGGGACCGCAAAAGAGTTAATGGAGTCTTTTACATCTATTACCAACTCCTTAGAAATAGCATGATCTAGGCAAGGGGATGTGGAAGAGATCATATGCTCATTAGAAACCACATGACCCTCCGTAGCTAAGTCAGCATGCAGCGCCATCTCCAATGGCACATTATGATCGACAGCAGTATCCTCTTGTTCAATACCAGAAGTCATAGCATGCCCAAGAGTCAAATATTGTGATTTGTCAGCATCATGGACATCCATAGATAATATGGCCCCACTTCCGTCTGAGGTATCACCAGGGGACAAGTTCTTAGGGACAGCATCCTGTTGAGAAGGCATATTCTTTCTGGTGCTCTTCTGGTTAGCAGAGCGACCATTCACATGATGCACCGGCCTCCACTGGTAAGCAACCTCTGCGTCAACGACCTTGTCCATTTTATTATCACCTGATTTAACTCTAATTTTTTAAGGAAGGAAAGCATTTTTACTCACTTCAACGCATATCCGTGTGAAGTGCATACGTTCCATCCGAGCTGTGCTCGAGTCCAGTTGGAGGGGTTTACCAACCGCACTTGCTATCCAACTAAGCC
Source organism: Nepenthes alata (assembly GCA_028571085.2). Taxonomy (NCBI): domain Eukaryota; kingdom Viridiplantae; phylum Streptophyta; class Magnoliopsida; order Caryophyllales; family Nepenthaceae; genus Nepenthes; species Nepenthes alata. Next base: position 17,098 of record JAOVVI020004105.1, on the reverse strand, counting down.
CTAAGGGCGTCCAGAATTTGATCAGGACTTTGAAAAGAGTAATCCAAACAGAAAACGTTTGGTGAGATTCCTTAAACAACTCCATTCCAGGCAGCCATAGTTTAAGGAAAATGATTTTCTTGCCAAGTGCCCATGGGCCTTTAGACAAATAGAGATTCAATTATTTTTCAGACGCAAACCGAAAGAAGAAGAAGCCATTTTCATTCCCAACTACATGACTTAGCCCAAATCTGGCCCAAATTTTGCGGACAATGTTGCTAACCGCCAGAAAGTGTAATGGAGTTTCATTGAAGAACCCCACTAGCGTTGCGCCCCATAATTCTTGGCTCTGTCGAATGACCTCAGCCGGAGGAGATATGGAGACGACCTCCCCATCAATAGATTAAGGGGGATAAAATTTAAGTGGAGGACAAAGACTCACTCCATTATTTTGGACGACATCTACCCAGGAGGACGGGGGCATAGCCATACCTGAGTTGATTTGCAAGGAGTTTGGCACATTCCCAGATTTGGCAACGACTTCGCTCTAGACCACACCAGAAGATGAATGCATGTAGGCCAGATTTGCAGCAAGAGCAATAGCTTCAGAATTAGAAGACGATTGCCCCTAACCATCCGCGCACCCAATTTGCGCCGAGTTTAAACACCGGTCTACGATCCCTTCACGCAAAACGAGGGGAGAGGGAGACGAAATCAATGTGTGGGAGTTGCAGAGACACAATGGCTTTAGACGCTCTAGGAAGGAGGCATCAGGGCAAGGGGATGAGAGCAGGGTGACCCTCTGTAGAGGAGGGAAGGAGGGAGAGGGAGGGGAGACGAAAGACGAAACCGTCGCCGAGGGAGAAGGATTGGGGGACGGAGAAGAAAAGGAAGCTCCAGGGGGAACCGACGGCGCCAACAGGGGGCTGGCCATGGCCGGTGCGGATGACGGCGAAGACCAGCCAAGAGATGCTGAGCAAAAACCCCAAATTTGAAATTTGAAAGTTAGAGAGAATGGAGAGCTTCTTTCTCTAGCCAAACTGCAAACCCTACGGGCCAACTTAGGCTCATTTTCAGTTCACCTATTTGTCATTTTATGATCTTATAGTTTTATTTGTCATTGTTTGTTTCCCTATTTCTTTTTTATTTTTTAAATAAAAATGAAGAATAAAAAATAAAATAAAAAAATAAAATACAATAAAATAATAGAAAAAAATAAAATAAAAAATAAACAAGCAAGGATATATGGACTGATAAGGAAATAATCATCCCGAAGTTTGTTACCATATCTTTTGTCAACCTGTGACAAAATCCAAAGTGATAAACCGTCAGAAAAAAAATCACCATTCATCATTGCATATGGCGATGCACATATATTAGTAATAGGCATTGGGGATATTAGAAAAAAAAAAAGAACATTATCATTTAGCAATAACCAATGCACCATAGTAGTGGTCATGAAGAGCACCGCAGGATAGGCAATACATGATTCTCATTTAAGAATAAAAAAAAAGCAAAAGAACTACCCTTACCGAATAATTGCTAAATGTCAAGCAAATGGCTTTTAAAACTATAAAAGAGTCATAATAATAATATTTTATTTATTAAAGTCAGCAATATGAAAAATTTACACTAATCAATCATGGGACAAAAAAATTTAGGCTCCTAATCTTATTTGAAAAGAATGCGTGTGTGGGATGAAAAGCAGCTTCAGGGCTTCCACGATTATCCTGTTTTCAATTAATTACTACTTTTACCTAAATACCTTCCATATGGTCCTATATGTTGGCCAAAACAAATTAGCAAAAGCCTCACATGGTCCTAAAAAATAGCATAAAAAAAAAGTCCTAATAAAATTAAAATATATCTAAATTTCACATTGGTACCAAGCTTTTATGTCAAATTATAAATTAAAAGCGAGAAATTATCACCATCTTACACCGAGAATAGGCATTTTAGGGATTCTAATTACAAAAGGGCTTTCTCCCGGCAACAAGATCATTAAAATCTAAAAAAAATTGACCTAACAATCTTTAAATGATTTCAACAAAAAGACTGTTAAAATGCCGACAATTTTCTTTCTTTGCAATTTCTCAACATGTGGCATTTCATATGAACAAAAAAATACTAATTCTAGAGGGATTGTGATTTTCAATCAACTCTTCAAAATAAGTTCTCCTTTCAGCACCTTCCATAATATCTCATACAAAGTGTACCATAAAATGATTTAATGGAGCACAACTATTCCTGAATGATTCCATTTTTTTATGGATCCCTTTCATTTTTATTTATTCCTGAATCTTATCTTTATCAACGGTTCTTCAATCCTTTAACCTCAATGGATATGTTTTGAAAATGAGTCTTGGCACTATTTTTTCCGTTCACCGGAAGCATTCAATCTATCAAAGCAAGCATTAGGTAATGCAAAGTTACACCAAATCAAGCCTTTTGGCACTTTATGGTCAAACTAGTGGTAGAGAAGACCGGGTTGTGCAAACATGAACACCTAAGTGCACAAAATAAAATGCCCAATTGCCTACCTCAAAGCTCAGACAGAACTGAATATCCCCGACTATTGCTTAAGTAATATGACTATTTCTTAAATGATATATCCATCTACTAGTAAAGTGATAATTCTTGTTAAATAATGCATAAAAAGAGAAAATCTGAAAATCGTATTACTTGGCAACTGCCTAGTATATTACTAGCTTTGAAGTTCCTCTATTTGGTCTTCCAATTTCAAATAAATCAAAGAATATTGTAATCAACACCAATAAAATATCGCCTTAAAAATTATAAAAGTCATTATCGGAATATAAGTGTCCATTAGCAACCGTCTATGTTATCAAAAAATAATCAACTAACTACGACAGATTTGTTCGATTACCATTTAAAAGCTTTAATTTTACACGTACGCTATAGAAAATCAAATAATAAATATCTATTTATTTGTTCATTTACCAATTTAGATACTATTTATTAACTAAACTTATCATATATAAATTGTCATTATTTTTTCTACAATTACTAAACTTACACTCGTCATATACACGCACCAATTTACTCCTCCATATATTGCATTAATATTATATTGCACACGAAACGTTAACACTTTTTTAATGAGTTTTGAAACATAAGTTATGGCCAATAACTATCTCAAACATTAGGTATCAAAACTGAAATTTAGCTTCACTTCTAATTAGACTGTAATTTACAATAAATAACACAAGTTGGATTATGAAATTAGGAATAGAAAAAGATGCAGGAAGGTGCACTCACTTGAAAGAAAGAGTTGAAAATAATGCCTCATTATTTATGCCGGGCACTCAAAGGGAGGGGGAGGAAGGAAAAAAATTGGGACTTCTTTAATTCTTTTGAGACAATTAAGTGACAAAAGACTAGATTAGGATGTCCTTTATGTAACCTCACCGATCCATTTCTAATGGATTAAACTAAACTTCATTAAAATAGTTGGCCTAAACAATATTGAAAAGAACGAGCCACATAAGCTTAATAAACTCCCCATCTTGTGAAGTGGAAATAAACCAAAGCACATGTATATCCATTGAGTTTGTTATACTTATAACTAGTAGTAAAATAATCCATTTCAAAAAATGACAATGAACACTTACCAACATATTCATCAATAATCAGATCAAAAATTAACCAAATGGAAAAATTTAGTTAAAAAATAACACCCTCAGAAAAGGTAAGAAAACAGTCCTACACCCTTATCGAATTCAAGAATTATACTGCACTAATATTGCACAGTTTAGTCAATTCCCTTCTCTAAATAGAAGATTAATAGAGACTACAAATGAAAGCTAAAGGCATTTCCTGTAAGAACCAACAATACATAGTTTAGCCCGTTATCATTACCACTTAGAAGATCAGGAATGGCTTCCATTATTAATAAAAACTCATTTCAACTGGTAGTCAAGCGTACCATCTGAAATGAGAACTGATACAACAAGAATGTCTGAATGAAGGGAGGTTACATGTGTCATATCGTCGTTACCAAAACTAATGGCATCAATTCTAACATTTATTCTCGCTCTCTTGCTGCTAGACGCGGTTTTGGATCAGTCCTAATCGCTGTTCTTGGCTGGCCTGCTTGAAATCATGCTGATGATGCCCACGGCGACACGGTTCCTCGGGTCGGTCCTCAGCTAGTCAGTTAGATGCTGCGGGGGTGACCTGGAATAGGTAGCATGTTCGTCCCATCATTTGATCGCCTAACACTTCCCCTATTCTGTATAGCATCGGGAACTTCATTTTCAAATGAGGGATCGACGTCACGGCCCCGAAGGCGATTAGGAACAGTCAACCCAAAATAGCACTGTAGACCGACGGTAGGTCGACAATGAGGAACGTAAGCGTTCGCATAGCTGTACGTGGATAGGTCTACATTGTGACCTCTAGTTGAATCTCTCCTTGCACGGGCACTAGTTCATTGTCCAGGCTGTATAGAGGGCCCTCGGCTGCTCTCATCTGATTCTTTTTTAGCCCAACCTTAAAAAATTCATCGAGATATAGCAAATTTTAAGAGTTTTCATTATTAATAAAAACTTGTTTCAACTGGTAGTCAAACATACCATCTGAAACAGGTACTGATACAACAAAAGGGTCTGAATGAAAGGAGGTTACATATATCATATCATCGTCACTAAAATTAATGACATTAGTTCTAACCTCTGCTCTCGCTCTCTTGCCACTGGACGAGGCTTCGGGTCAGTCCTGGCTACTGTTCCTGGCCGATCTACTCGAAATCATGCTGATGACACCGACGGCGACACGTTCCTCGTTGGCTCTCTGGCTTCATCATCAGCAACTTTAGGGGCCTACCCCCAAATTTTTTAGGAACCACATGAGATGCTCCTAGTAGTCCATGTCTTCAATCTCCTTCTATAGGGTCTGACAGTCCTCTGTGGTATGCCCCAGAGACCGGTAGAAATGGTAATACATCGTCGATTTTTGACCTTTGGGTTCTTCGGCGCTTTGGGCCACTTCAAGAATTTCTCGTCCTGAATCTGCATCAACATGTTCAAGCGAGTGTCGTTCAAGGACGTTAGGGTCAGGGACCTGTACTCCCTTTGGACACTCGACTCGGACCGTGGCTGCTTGTGCGGTTCCCAAGAGTAGCCGCCATCTCCTTTTCTCTTCTTCCCAGCAGTCAGCCCTTCCGGCTATTGATCCACGCATTCAGGACGCTTCACTTCGTTTGCCTCCTTGGCCGCAATGTAGGTCAGAGCGATGGCTCAACTTCCTGGAATGATTGGAGGCGTTAGTGCGCCAGATGTTTGAAAAACTTCCCAACTCCCAATGTAGCGATGAAGGCGCTCAATTTCATCTCGTGAGAGAATTGCTAGGGGATTCGGCGAGCTTTTGCAGTGAAGCGGTTGAGGAACCTCTTCAAGCTTTCCTACGGCTTTTGGAGAATATGGACAAGATACCATGGTTGCTTTTCTTCCCTCTAATTGAAGGAAAACCGGAACAAAAAGCAGTTGGCAAACTCATAGAAGGAATGGATAGAGTTGGGCTGGAGACCATGAGACCAGAGTCTAGCGTCCCCCTTGAGCGTCAGGGGAAAGTACTGGCATATGACGGCCTCGCTTACTCCGTAGAAGGACAACAGCGTGCAAAAATAGTCTAGGTGATCCATCGGATCCATACTCCCGTCGTACGCATCCAGCGTAGGTATCTTGAGCTTGAGGGGGAGCGGCTACGTTCAAATGTCCATGGTGAATGGCAACCTTCACAAGTCGATCACCTATCGCCCAGGCTCCCCTTTAAACACGTGCTGCCATATTTTTTTCACTTTCTCCTCTATTTGAGGGGTGGGCCTGCTCCTCTTCGCGTTTATAAAGTCTCAGAGTTTGAAATTCTCTTAGGGGTCGTGTGGATTGCAGCGGCTTCCCATGCAGGGCGGCCGTGTACTGCATGAGCCCTCTCCTCTGGCTGTGGCCTCCTATCATTGCAGGAGTTACGGGGATTTCGCTACTCCGGGCTTTCTTTCGACGCATCACCGCTCAGGAGGCTTCGAGCTATCATCTGAACCCTACTGCCTGAGGCCACTTAGGCCTCGGCGTCATCAAGCTTTCTTGTTCTTGCCGTTGGGGCCCTCGCTCCGTGTTTCCTCCAACTTCTATAGCACTTAGGTTGCCCCTACTTGATCAATTCATGAAATACAATGAAAACAAAGTGCTAGTAGTAACAATCTAAATAACAAATGGTGTGACAGACAAGAAAAGTATTTTGGTATTCAAGATGGAAGTCAAAATACATTTTAAAAAATCGAGTAAAACTTTTTGAAAAAAATTATGAGAGCTCAAAAGTATATAACAGTTCTGTAATCTTCTGCATTTATATTCTGTTATAGTTTCTGTAAATCACTGTTTTATAACATTTATGTTTTAATATGTAACTGTATCCATTTTACTACATTTCGTTCCGAATGAAAGTTTTACTGCATGCTGGCATATACATTGTTGGGTTTCGGCTCACTATTTTACTATTTTTCCCTCCAAATGAGACGATAGAGCTAGTTTCGAATGAGAAAGAATAGTTGAAGTCTACCCTGAAGACGTTCTGGAGACTTGAAGTATTTTGGAGAACCTGGAAAAGAAATAGTTTGATGTAAACACCTGATTTTTGATATATGGATTTGTATATGGGTTATATGTATATGGATCTTGTTTATGAAATGTATGTGACGCATGTGATGAAACAGAAATTTATACTTCTGTAAGTTTATAATTCAGCTTCCGCTATATATTTTCTAGATTCTGTACAGGTTCTAGATGGCATCTCTATTTAGAACTGTTAATATAGTGGATATAAAATATAAAATATAAGCCGTAGGAAATTATACGGCGTCCATGATCCTATGTATGATATGAGAATTCCTATTAATGGATATTATGATGTTATTCTATATGTTTACAGATTATAAACAGGATTTGTATTTTTATTTAGCTCAATTTTAGGGGAGATTCTATCCGTTTTTTTCTAGAACTTTAGGTTGTTAAGTGGGTTTAGATTTCTGTAATGACAAAAATTTTGAGGACAAAAAAAATTTATTTTGTCACAATTGGTATTAGAGAAATGAGATGCATTAGAAATTGATCAATCAAAAAACAGAAGCATAGGCTTGAATTTATGTAGGAATAGGTCAGGGTAGCTAAAACAATTAGGATGCTTAGGAAGTTGATTCTTAGGCTAGGTTGGAATTTTATTAAATTACTGATAACCCCTTCCCTTAACTTGATTTCTTGATGTTGAAATGCCTTGCTAAATAATAATGCATAAATCATATTACTTGTTAAATAATGCATAAAAAGAGAAAATCTGAAAATCATATTACTTGGCAATTGCCTAGCATATTACTAGCTTTGAAATTCCTCTATTTGGTCTTCCAATTTCAAATAAATCAAAGAATATTGTAATCAATAACAATAAAATATCGCGTTAAAAATTATCAAAGTCATTATAGAATATAAGTGTCCATTAACAATTGTCTATGTTGTCAAAAAATAATCAACTAAGGCAGATTTGTTCGATTACCATTTAAAAGCTTTAATTTTGCAATTCGTGAGCTTCACTGATTGGATTTTCCTTCACCTATCCACTTGAAGCAATTATGCAATCACATAAATTAGTTAGCCTCTACGTTCTATTGATCAATTCAGGTAGTCTCATAAAAACTTTTCAGCCTATATGGAAACTACGTTTACCTTTTCCAAGATCCCAAAAAGAGTAAAAAAAAAAGTAAATTTAAATATATAAATTACATATGCAAAGTAACAGGTCTGCTACTTACGAAAAATTAAGCTATTAATCATGAACATTGCCATACATTTTTTTCCCCATTTTTGGAGGCTTTGCTAGTTTTATCACCCTTCATTTTAAAAACTTCTTTAAGAGCTCATGAACTTCATCAAAAATCAATATTTAGCACTGGAATTTATAGTGGGAAACACACACAAAAAGCAGGGAAAACCCCTCATCGAACCTATGGTGTAATATGATCACTGAAAGTAACTGCCCCGGAGCAACTGTACGAGTCGAAGCAAGAAAGCATCCTGTGGATACTGCAATTAGGACCACTATGGGCAGAAAATGCTCTCATGTTGCATACCCCCCCCGCCCCGTAGCTGAAGGATAATAAATGATCAAAGACTAGTCTTCTTTTGCTTAGTTTCCCCTCTCTAATGTTCCCAAGGCCTCCTGTAGTAGTGCCCGTAACTTACCCGTTTCAGTGGATATGCATTCCCTGTCGAACAGGGCCGAAACAACAGCAACACCTTTCAGATTTGGTACACCGATTTCCATAACAGAGCATGCATTTGAACTGTTTATTCCACCAATGGCAACCACAGGTAAATTTGAAGCCAGGCAGACTGATTTCAAGCCATCCAAGCCAATTATCAAGTTGTTTGCTTTTGTGTTGGTTGAATACACCCCGCCACAACCAATGTAATCAGCCCCGTCAATCCATGCTCGATGGGCCTGCTCTGGCGTTTGGCATGACACACCAATAATCTTTTCAGACCCAAGAAGACAGCGAGCAGTGCAGGTTGGCATGTCAGACTGACCAATATGCACGCCATCTGCATCACAGGCGAGAGCAATATCAACCCTGTCATTAATTAAAAGAGGAACCCCCTTGGAACGACAAATGGCAACACATGCTGTGGCTGCTTCCAGGAATTCCCGTGTCTCTAAGTTCTTTTCCCTGTGAAAGTACAGAGTTAATTAAACTATGCCAGCAAATGAATCTGTACTAAATTCTGATAACAAACTATGTCGTGAGGAACAAAGAAAAAAGGGAGAAACCAATTTTAGGTGCACAGACATGTCGGCAAACAGCAAAACCAGGGCATTCTTAAGACTGCTCATGCAAGATTACCAGTAAAAGTTCTCATTGAAGGTTGGCACATAACAATTAAGGACAAGATTGCTGAGAGATGGCCCTTGACCCATGCTTGAGCTTTGGTATTATCCATTATTATCCACGTAACAATTGCTTCTTTAGCTCTATCCATAGTTTCATATATGTATCCCATAGTAGGTTTCTTTTCACCATCAATCAATCAAAGAACATTAACAAGTGGACTAGTCAATTTCAATGGGTACATAATATTTTTTAAGACAATGCTGCTTGCTCTTTTTCCTGTTTGCTTTTTTGCCCATTTGCTATTATCCACTATTCTAAAGTGAATATTTTTCTTATATGTTTTGTTATAGAAGTATTGATCGAACAATAATAAAAACAGTTGTAAATCCTGTAATATAAATTCTTTTTGCCCGGTGAATTGTTTTATTATGTTAATTACCCTGTACGATTATAGATAAAATTGTTCAAGAATATTGTCTTTTTCAATGATTATTGAATTATAGGTATTATTCCAATATCTTCCAACACAAAATCAATGTAATAGGTAGCACATGGTGTCCAATACAAATGTGGCCTCTTTGCTTCCAATCATTTTCCTAAAAACATTATGTTAATGTATAATACTAATATATACATATTATACTACCGTATAACAACTTTTTCTGAAAAATACTAACTTGCTACAATGTAATTTGAGATATTATCTGTCACCATTTGAATCATATTTGTTTCTCCAATTTCTTCCACAATATCATCAAGCATTTTAAGTAATAGTTCTCCACTCTTCACAATATGAGAAGTATTAATAGATTAGATAAACAATGACCCCTTGAAGAATTTTCCAAAAAACTTATTATATTTCTTTCTATCACTGAATCATACCAGCCATTTGATTGAATTGAACATCCATATTTTGTCCATTCCTTCTTATGGGCTTTCATCATGTTTTTAGTTTGATCAATTTTCTTCCTAAATAAAGGAACTCTTACATCGTAATAACTAGCTGGTTTCAAACCAAGGCCATAGTATTTTATGGAATCAATAATCACCACGAAACTATCATAATTTATCACATTAAATGGGATTCTGGCATCTTACATCCACCTAACGATATCACTGCAAGATTTCTCCATTAATTCTTTATTGCATGCTTCGTTAATTGTTGTTTGTTTGAACTTTTTTCCTTTTCTTTTTTGGACTAGTTTTTCCATATCAGATGTAGACATTTATGGAACCCTTTTGCTTTGGCTTTTTTTTTCTCAAGATTACAGACTAAATAGTCTTACTACTATTTTCACCACTTAAATCACTTTTAGTAGTAGAATTAATTTCACCAAATTCATCTTCTTTGCGTTCACTATAATCACTAATCTCATTAAAATAAGGCAACAATTCATTTTTTATTTTCTCATCAACTTTTCTCTTCACATATTCTCTAATCTCCTCACGAACGTATTCAGGATATTTAATACATTTTGTTGTATTTCTAAAATCACAAACAATATATTGTTTTATTCTTTGAACTCCTCCATTGGTAATTTTTCTACAAAAATTATAGACAATTATTTATATTATTAGGATCGATCAAATTTTCATACTTTCATATAGGATTTTTTCTATTCGAGCAGCTATTTTGAAATTTTATCAATTCTTTCCATAGTAGAAAGTTAGAATCAATATTATAGTCCCAAGTATAATAAAACTGGAAAAGGGAATAATAGGAAAAAATAAGATAAAAGGAAAAATTATAGAAATTAAAAAAAAAGCCGTGAGAGAGAAAGAGAGAGAGAAGAAAAGAGCCACATGGGG
>JAOVVI020004104.1:0-18101 GCA_028571085.2 Nepenthes alata | reverse complement strand
AGGCCCTCAGCCCTCCCTCCAGGAAGCACAGAGGCCTACGGCCCTCAGCCTCCTCCCGTCCGGAGGCCATCAATCCTTCGCCATCAAGAGGCCTACGGCCCTCCGCCACCAAGAGGTCCTCAGCCCTCCTATCGTCCGGAGGCCATCAACCCTCCACCATCCGGAGGCCCTCAGCCCTCTACCAACCAGGAGGCCTTCAACCCTCCGTCTTGGAGTCACGATCCCTCTATCCCAGAGCCAGGAGCTCACAGTCCAAGAGCTAACCCTCCGCTCAGGTAACGAGAATATTTACTCACTAGTACAATTTATTCCTTCTTCTTAAAGTCGCCCTCCGTGGGCGGAACTGTAAGTCGCCCCTCTATCGGGCGCACCTCTAAGTCACCCCTCTGCGGGCGCACCTCTAAGCCGCCCTCCGCGGGTGCACCTCTAAGCCGTCCCTTTACGGGCACATCTCTAAGTCACTTCTCTGTCGGGCGTACCTCTAAGCCGCCCCTCTGTCGGGCGCACCTCTAAGCCGCCCCTCTACGAGTGCACCTCCAAGCCGCCCTCCGCGGGTGCACCTCTAAGCCGCCCTTCGCGGGCGCACCTGTAAGCCGCCCTCTGCGGGCGCAACTCTAAGCCGCCCCTCTGCGGGCGCACCTCCAAGCCGCCCTCCGTGGGCGCACTCTTAAGCCGCCCTCCGCGGGCGCACCTCTAAGTCGCCTCTCTGCGGGCACACCTATAAACCGCCCCTTTGCCGGGCACACCTTTAAGCCGCCCCTCTACGGGCGCACCTCTAAGCCGCCCTCCGCGGGCGCACCTATAAGCCGCCCTCCGCGGGCGCACCTCCAAGCCACTCTTCGCGGGCGTACAGGTAAGCCGCCCTCTGTCGGGCGCATTCATGGAGCTCAAGCCTCCAAATACATCCCTCTCACACTCCCCTCATCGATACATCTTTGCATTCTCACCACGTTTATCTTTAAACGTGTATTCCTTCGTTTATTACAGAAGATTTATGACTTAAGCGTCGGATTATCAACGGGGGTATTCCCCGTTGACCTCTGACCTTTTGTTTGTGGTTCGTGTTGTGCAGGTTCTTGGTTATCAGCGACGGAGACCGGACCCGATCCAGATCAACTCGCAACGGAAGATTTAAATGTTCCCTAATCCGTACAACAACCGGGGACCCGGGACGCAACAACTTGGGTGATAAAATTTTATTTGGTTCTGTCTAATTTATTAGTTATAATAAATGTGTATATATATATATATATATTATAATATAATTATTTTATTTTATTTTATTAAATTTTTAATATAATAAAATTTATATTTATGTTTAATAATTTTAGTATAAATAAGTATTATATAATTCAACAATGAATTCAATGATAGAGGGTATAGGGGGAAAAAAATCAAGGATTGGGCCACATTGAATCATATCTTGCCCATCTTTCTAGCAACAATTGCTAGTGTTGATAGTGTGGGACCAATGTGGGGCCCCAAAAAAGGACATCACCATTTTAGCTGAATTTTATTGGCTTTTCTTGGCTCAAATTCTTTTAAACCAGTCAAGATATTTTAAGATAATCATTTTAAATACTAAATTTTTTTATTTTTAAATAATTTAAATTATTTTAAAGTAATAAAAGATAGAAATTAAGGTGATATTTTAATATATTATTTTAGTATAAATTTTTATATTATAAAGATAAATTTTAATTACTTAGAGATCATATTGTTTATAAACTAATGGCACTGGTTGAGAGATTCTATCATGCTTGTGTCAAATATTAGACTATCTTATTTCTAAATAGTGAGATCATTTAAAGTGGATTGAAATTATATTTTAATATTGATGCATATATTGGATCGAGATTCTAACTTAAATAGATTACAGAATGGACTGTTAAACATTTTAATTGAAATCCTGTACACCACAAATTAAAATAAGAGCTTTATAAGATTTATGATTACTTCTTTGAAATATTATTTAACACTTAAATCAGTAAAAAATTTTTAAAAATAAATTATAGATAGAGAGATAGAAAAAGATTCGATAGTTATATTCCAATATAAATTGTTGCGGGATTGGGACTTAGAAATCATAACGATTAGCTTAAAACTGATCTAAGAGATTATGTTATAATCATTTTTATTTAGAGTCTTTTATTTTTAAATAGTTAAAATTATTCAAAAGTGATAAAAAGTAAAGATTAATGTGATATTTTAATATATTATTTTAGTATTAAATTTCTAGATTATAAGGGTAAATTTTAACCATTGAGAGATCATATCATTTTTAATTTGATGGCGTTGGTTGGGAGATTCTATTGTGCTCATCTAAAATATTAGACTTTTATATTTTTTAACAATGAGATTATTTAAAGTGAAGGAAAGTGAAAATTAAATTTATATTTTAATATTGATATGTACCATATGTTGGGGTCACTCCCGAGTGGCATGGATTGGACGATGACCCATGAAGCGTCTTGTGGACGAGGACTTCCTGAAGCGTCAAGAGGACGAGGACTTCCTTCATATTGACATATCCGAGTACTATTAGACGAGGGCGAGAATTCTATGGTCATAGGCGTTGACCCTATTCTCGTAGGGCCTGCTGTGGCCGCTGTTGCAGGGAGGTTGGTCACCTACCTTGATTGGAAGTTGTGCCAGGTACAACTTTCAAGGTGTCAGGCGGCTTGCCCCCTGGCACGCGCCTGCCATAACAGGCCTAGGCGCACGTGCCTGCCACCCTACGGACAGTAGGATGGCTGTAGGGTGGCCGACCGTCCAGTCAGCCACCTTGGTTGTATATAAATAGACTTGTGCCCTTTGCTTATTCAGTGTGGCAATTTTGTAGGAAAGAGCCTTGAGAGAAGTTGTGGGCAAGTCTGATAGAGAGAGAAATACTTGTAGAGAGAGAAAGAGTGTTTATACTTGTGATTGTTTTGCCTTTTGAGCTTGTGTAGCTAACGGCTGTAACAAAGTCTTTCATAGTATATTCTTGGTGGTTTTTCCCTTGTTTTGAAGAGGGTACTTCCACACTCAACTCTTTGTGTTATCTTCTCTCGGTTTTCTATCGTTCTTCGTTGCCCGTCCGAGAGCTTCTCTCTGTGTGCTGTCCGAGACCTTTTGTCCGCTCGGTCACCGTGACTTCCGCGACCTTTTTGCGCCAACAAAACTTTTATCTTGGTATGATCCTGAACCCCTTGTCGATTTCATGAAATAATCTTTTTTGCTATTGCTTAATTTATATCATTTACATGTTATTTTTACGAGTTCAAATTCTGACACTGCTGCTGCATCATATTCTTGACCTTTGTCTAATATGGAAATATCATTATCCGAGCCCATTTCATTTTGCAGACCCCATATCATATGCACTTGTCTATGCCTTTCTAAAATTTTGATGCAATATCCTTTACTAAATGTGGGAGTATCGAAATTCCACTTGTATTGTCTTTGTACTTTACAGTTTCTTTCTTCCATGAACATAGGCTAAAGGTAGGTTTATTGATTAGAACTTCTGAGATCATTTGACAGTGATTACTTTGTTTCTCATAGTTGTCCTCTGTTTTGGTTTCTTTAACTGTGAGTTGGTGTGGGAATGGATATTTTATCACTAATCCATAATTGATTACGGTTTATTTTTACATTGAAAAGATTGACATTAATCACTTCAGGAATGGTTTGTTTATTGTTTCATTGAAAAGATTGATAAAGTAAAGCATTATCACTTCTTTTGAACATAACAATGGTTTGTTTTTTTGAACTGTCTGTCTGAATTCCTTGGGGCCTCAACACCTTGCAGTGCAGGAAAAGTTTTACCATTGACAGCTGAAATGAAACAGAAATATATATTTATTTCTTACTGGCATGTCTAATAACCTGGTCCTTCCTGCAGGTTTCCACTCTACTGTCATTTCAAATTTGGGTTTCTTGTCTGGCTTCAACTTCCAACATCTGAAGTGAGTTCAAATGAATGCTTATATATCCCTATCTTTCTCTTCATGAGTTCAAATGAATATGGACAGACCATAAATAAATAAATGAATAAATAAATAAATATATGTTGATCTCCCTTCACATTTGCTACATTTGTTCAAATTGATTTTTCTGTAGTCCCTAGGTTTCTCTTAATGGAAGTAAATGAGAGTGGCAACATGATATTTATATTGTTGTAGATCCGTCTTTAGATTTGTTAGGCCTTGCCAAAATGAAGACAAAATCTGCCAACTAAATAGTTGAAATGTCAACAGAGAATGGTCTTTTATATATATATATTAGTTAGAGCTAGCATAATATGATATTTTTTTGTATAATTATAACAAGCTATAATATAGTTAGTGTTACTCAATAACTTTACATTTTCCTCCATTTTTATAAAATTACCTTTTATAATATAACCAAACAAATAAAAAAAAACGTAATTCATTTTAATTTTAAGGCATCCTTCCATTCCACTCACAACAGATCAATATGGTGCGACAGCTGATTGCGTTCATTCAAACTGTTGTCCATGTTGATGTCTTGCCGTCAAATTGTGTTCCTTTTCCAACGGGCGTAAACCACTATTGATCTCCTCCAACTCCAGCCTCTCATCCTCAAAACTGCTTTGGATCACGACCCGTTTATTATCTGTTATTTGTACCTTCATCATCTTCGATCTCTTTATGTTTCACCCGTCTGTTATTCGAGATATCGCCCATTGTTCCCGCCACTATTTTCTTGGAATACTGTCATTAGGTCATACGCTACTAGTTCAGATCCTATTGAATGAGTGAACCTGTTCTCTAAGCTACAAAGAATTGGACTTGTGCCGGATCATTTCACGTTCCATTTCATCCTCAAAGCTTGTGGAATCTGTTCTATAAACCATCACGGAGGGGCTGTGCATCCTATGGTTTTAAAGATGGGTCTTGCTTCTGATAAGTACATAAGAAATAGCACGACAATGTATGTGGGTTTCAATGAAATAGCATTGGCACGACAGGTGTTTGATGAAATGGCTCTGAGAGATGTGGCTTCTTGGAGCTCCATGATTGCAGCTTATGTATCTTGGTATGATAATCTATTTCATCCCTCAATTTTTAGTTTAATTATCCTAATGTCTTCATCATGGAATTGCCAAAAAATAATCTTCATGTAATGCGCCCCTCAAGCTTCCACCACTACGGTTCATTACTTAATTTCTCACTCGAAATCACAATTGACCAAATTAATTTAATCCAAATATCATTATGTAAATTTCAATCTCACAAATAGTCCCGGTGTGTCCTCTTCATTCTTCTCATCCTTTTACTAAGTAGTTTGAGGCCCAAATAGAGCAACAACAATTGTCTATGTTGGTCCTGGCATCATTAAGCTGTTTGGATATTTGGAGAGAAAATGTATGCTGTGCTATGAAGAATGCATAATATTTTCAGATTTTATCGTCCAACAAAGGTAAAAAATGAAAAAATAAAATGCTTTGGGGGGAATAGGTCTTCATTCTGTGGTCTACACAAAAATAAGCACTCATCATTATATCTTTCCATTTCTACTACTTTATTTCTTCAAGTTATTTTTCATCAATTTAATAGTTTGTTAGATAATTTGCTGTAATCGAGTGCATTTTAGATTGTTTACTCTAGAAATGTGACCAGTCTATCAGGGGGCAAAGCTAGTGTACTCAAACCACCTACGTCCATTCTTTTTGAGGTGTCAAGGTAGATTTGATCAACTTCTAGGATTTTGTATACGATGAAATGGTATGTGCTCTTATCTCGTCCTTCTTATTTTTCTGAATATTATTACAATAGGTGTTCACATAGATGTAAATATTGGCCGATATATATTAGTGTCAGCCTTTTGCTATTGCTATAATATTGTTTTATGCTGATGTATTGATGGTATATTGCAAAATATCGGGCGATACAATCCTATCAGTTTATGATTTTTGAAATTTTTTTTTAATATATCCAACACTTATACTTGTTCGATACTGATACAGTTGTGACCGATATCGATATTTTTATGCATGGTTGTTCCACATTATCATTGTATTTAGGCCAAGTGATGCATATATCTGACATTTGCTAGTTCTGAGAAATATTGCGCTGAAGTGAGAAAGCTTAAGCAACACTAGTATTATATTATTAGTTGGTGGGGCTAAGTACCCATCGAGTAACTGTACCATTTTCCAAGGTAAAATGATTCTTATAGATAAGTCGTCACAACATCTGTTCCTCTGTTGGTTGCGCATTCAGTCTGAGTTTCTTGGTGGTTTCTGGTTTTGCAGGTGAGACTTGTCAGCTCTCACCCGGCAGAAATTAAGCCAGAGAGGACTCATCTTGCTAAAATTATGGGGTCAGGTGAGCTTGAAGCATGTTTCTTATGCTGTCTAATTGTTATTCAATAGACATGAATTGAAAGAAAAGCCTTTTTCTATTTTTAAAGCTGTTGATCTATTCTTACGGGGAGACGTTAAACCAGTGCAATCACAAGACCAAATAGTAATTGAAGGCCAACCCAGAACAAATCTCGATGGTAGGTCAGCACAAAATGAGTGATGCTCGTTTTCCTGTTTGAGCAGCGCTGTGTACGCCTTCGGAAAAAGCAACATCCAATCTATCTTTTTACTGCAATGGGACTATGTAAGAATAAATGAATAAATAAGTATCATATTATTTTAGAGTGTGGTGAAGGTCACTCTCAAACATTTCTCGTTCTGTTTAAATGTGTACCTCTGCTCGGTTTTTGGACAGGTATTTTGCTCTCTGTATATTTTGGCCAAACTTAGCTGTCATTTATGCTCATTTATTGCTGAGAGGCTGCGTCATACCTAGTCTATGAATAGAGGAGCTATCACTTAAGTGTTCAATGGTGTAAAATATCAAAATGCCATACACAAAATCACCACTGCATGATTTAGGCAAGTTCCCTGCAGGTTTGGCCAGCATTCGAATTTGTCTACTATCTTATTTTTCCTCTCTGCTTGAAACTTTGGCTTCTCTTGGTCCTTTTTCTAGTTTTTTTTTTTTTTTTGGGGGTTGGGGGGAAGGAAACCGCGAGTGCTGTTATGGTCTTTTCAACGAGGATACCTCCACATTCACCCAACAATTAGGATTATTAGTTGGGTGTATGAATATTTGATATTACATTAAGTGATTTAAATGGTCTTTTAGTTGGATGGATATAAAAGCTTTCTTATTGGGAGAATCATAATAGCTCTTGGAAACAGCAGGGGTTTTGTTAACACATTTTACCATGGAAATTCTCCATGAGCTATATATGTTAATTGGAGAGAAATGGAATTTTATTTCAGTCTTAGTAGTAAATTGGAAAGATCCTCCTTTCTAGATCTAATCAGGAGATTATATTCGGATCACCTTTGCTCGATATTCGCATTCATTGATATTTGTTTCAATTATAGAGCCTCAAGCTACAACAAGATTACTCTTCCTCAAGAATGTAGAGATTGAAGTGGCCTACCTTTGTAATGAAAACGAGATGATCTAGTGATTTGAAGGTGGCAGCATGGTTGAAGATTAGTTTGTTGAGACTTCTTTCCCATGCAACTACAGCAAAAGTTGAGGGTTTTCACCCTTTCAACTCCCTGTCAATTGGGTAGGATTTTAGTGGCCCAAGTCCATGGGGGCCATAAAGCGTTAAGAATTAGTAATTTTTTTCATTTTAAAACCTTTGGAATAATTCTTATGGCCGAAGGGATCTCTTGTGAAGCAAGCACATTGGGCATATTAGCATCCCTGTTTAATTTTCATACATGTTTGTCCTTCCGAATGCTGAAACAGAACGGGTATTTGGAGCAGAGAATGTGATTATATTATAAGATTGCAATCAAATAAATCGAGTAAGCTTGAATTTACGTAAAGTAAAATCTATTAGTCTAAATATACTACGTAGAGTAACAAAAATCGATCGTGCGTGTTAGGGTAAAAAAAAAAAAAGATGTTAGTGCTGGTAAAGGATGAATTTTGCCCCTATTTTCTGGAGTTTCCTTCCTATCAAAATGGTGACCACCATGTCACCGGCAAAACCACACCACCTCTGGCCATCCACCACGCTGGCCATCTTCACCCGTCCGCTACCACACCTGACCACTACATAACACCTTGAATTGTGATTTGTCTATTAGGAGATTTACTGAAACAGATACTGCTTGTACAAATCGACCATCATAATTTCCAACAGTAAACTTATGACTATGGTCAAGCCAAAAGCCTCCTTGATGAATAAAGCCATTCCATAAAAGGGAAGTGATGCCCCGTAGCTCATCGTCAAGGTTATACCTAATTTATATAGCTTCCCGTATTCATTTTAAATTTCTTTTTGATACTGTAAACGTTACAACAAATCAACAGGATTCCCCGTCACCGTGTAATATCACATTTCACGAAAGGATCCAAGCTCGATGTTGAAACAGTGTACGTTTAACTAGTGCTGGATTCATCAATCTGCATAACTAGTAACAATATAATTATGCATTCAGAAGCTGCAAGCAGGCAGCTAGCCCTCGGAAAACCTCAAACCAACAATGTCGTGAACACACAGCAGACAGATGCTGAGTTAATCAAGGCCTCAACTAAAAACACCAGTAGCAAATTTAGTTGATTAAGTTATAACAGTAAAATGCGTTATGGGTATAAGTTTGGAGTGAAAATTGGTCTTCAACAGCCATGGCATATGATTTGAATTCCAGTTGGGAGTTTGAAAAAAGAATTTCTGAAATTGGTGAAGACGTTATTTCTACTTCTCAACTATTGCTCATCTCCGCCATTAGAAGGAAGACCCCTGGTAGGATTCTTATCTTTGTGGTTAGCAATGGCATCCGCTCCACATAGCCGGGTTAGTTCCTCCTGTTTTGGAAGCAAGATCATTTTCCTTAGGTAAATAACATGCTTGTTTCATAAAATGCCAGTGTGTCGATAAATCTAGAGAAGATATATGGGAGATTTAGAAGACATCGATGTAGAACTGAGGTGATCTGGCAAACCTTAATGGAATTATTTTCGGATGTTAGCTTCTCACATTCCTCGGATAACCTCTGCAACTCATCTCTAAGGGAGAGATTTTCATTATTCAATGCTTCAACCCGGCGTTGCAGCTCTTCGTACTCTGCCTGGTAAAAGCAAACACTTTCCATAACATCAGTTTTTCTCCAAAATGATAGAATTTTACTTGCACTTTTAAAGACACGCAAATAACCACTGCTCCTAGTTTGGTAAAAAATGCATATGTGAACAATAGACCAAAAGAAGTTTGACCCTTCCCAGTCCCAGCTTATTGCGGGAGATTCGTGTATCTGATTGACATTTTACGACACCTCTAGAGAAAATTCTACATGCAAGCACACTAACAAGCAAGGATAGATAGATACAGAAAGAGAGAGAGAGAGAGAGAGAGCATAATTTCCTTTTCTAGCATATGAATTGAAAGATTAAGTTCAACCGAGGTCTTTTATCTCAACCTGCTTGCGTAACCTTGACTTCCTGGCTGATTCCCGGTTAGATTGCTTCCTTTTCTGCCTTTTAAGTTCTCGATCATCCTAGTAAAAATCAAAGGTGCAAGCAAATAAATCTTTTTACTGAAAAACATCTTGATAGGCTAAGTAGCTTGTCAATTGAAGCTAAAACGGCATCCTGCAATCTTAATCACAAAGATAGAACGTGATGGAGAAAAAGTCCATGACGCACAGATGATAACGATGACTGACCATGATAACGATGATAAATAAGAAGGAATGCTGCTATCATGCTTATAAGTATCAACATCAAAATAGATGCTGAAAGTCAGATTCCTTTCTTTCTTCTCTAAATATCAAAGGCTCAAATACCATGCTGATCTAACTACTGCTTCCTGTATTAGTTATGCCTTCTGTTTCTACAGCACTAGATGAGGAAAGCAAGCAAATCTAAAACTGTCCTATTTAAATTTCCAACAACTCAATTCCCTCTCCCTTTAGCTTCCCTGCTTCATCAGTAACACAAAAGCAAGACCACTAGCACCCAATTGACAATTTCTTGTTTCAAGTATTCTGTTTTGCATTAGCCCTTACTTGTTTTGCTAGGGAAGTAAATTGCTGTGACTAGCAGTTACTACGGTTGGGTGTGCAAGAAGAGACGTCGGGCTACTCTCCGAGTGAGTACGTTGGAAAGGGATAAGCACAGGACTCCAGTGTCCACCACACAAGGGAGTGAGGAATGACCTAATGCATGCTTGCCTTCAGTGAGCCGTCAATGGGTGAGATATGCAAATAATGTAAATGAGACTAGGAGAGTAGCTATATTATCCATGTTTAGACATTTGTTAACCTCATCCTATCCTGTAACAGCCTCATATTAGCCATGCCATATCAAAATCTTATTTTCTTTCCATCAAGATTGCTTTTCCTGGCCATTATACAAGTGAGTTTTCCAAGGAACTTAATATAAGTCCTATAATGGCATTTGGCTTGGTTGCCACTTGTCTTAAAATATGTCATCTTCTTTGCAAAAGCACCCTCTTGCTTTCCCCTTCACTGCATCAGAGTTTGGGGTATGGAGATCAATAAATAATCCTGCATCTATATGACACCTATCCATGGTTCTAAAAAATTAGCCAAAACTATAAGCAGGCTGACAAGGTCTCAAGGGGTCAGTTTCATTGGCGGGTGTGGGAGAAAGGGGGCACTGTGACACTTTAAAGTGTCACAGCACCGGCGGTTCTTCCTTATCAGATCCAGGTATTATTTAGGGCTTCAAAATAACCCTCCAAATAGTTTTTTTTTTTAAAATTATTTTGTATTTGGATTTTACATAATGACTGTTACTATTAACAAAATTTTTAAAGTAATCATTTTAAGGGTATTTATAAGGTAAAATATCCACCAATATCCAAGGGGGAAGAAAAGGAGGAAGAAAAAGGAGGCACTGTGACACCTTTACGTGTCACAGCACCCCTAGTTTGGCCGGTACGATAGACTAATTTGATAATGTACTTCTTTTTTTTTGACAACTTACTGAAGTGTAGGTAGAGGCCATATTAGTTGTGTTTTCATGTTGAGGCAAAAAATTGATACATATGCCCAGAAAAGATTGTTCTAAAATAAGAAAATGAAACATTATAAGAAGTTGGGAGTAGATATTCATACTTGGATCCATTGATGTTCAGGTATAAGACCTTCACGCCCAACTAGTGTCACCGGAACAACTGATGAGGATACGCCAGTATTTGGACTCATTTTCACTGCAGCAGCAGAGGAAGCATTCCATATATCCATACCTATGTTAAGATTAGTTCCAGGCATCGCGACCACTGGCTTTCCTGGTACTGAAGCTTGAATATTTGCACTGACTGCAGTATTTTGTGAATTGGCACCTGAGGAAGTTCCCAGATATCTAAGATATTTACATTAACCAAAGAAGAATAGTAATCACTTGGCTCAAGTTGAGATCTAAGCAGTACACAGGAAATGGAGACAACACAATACAATGCCTTATTTGGCCAAAAACAAATACACGATACGAAGAGGACATGTTAAATAAAATTTTATTTATAAATTTGATAATATCATTGATCAAGAACTCTACTTTATACAAATTGCCAATAAAAATGCGTATACACCACATGAAAATTAATTGGAAGAATTGGTATGCAAGTGAAAAAAATAATAATAATAAAAGAGTGAGATTATAAAATACACCACATAATTAAAAAAAAAAAAGATGAGAACGATGACTTAGGTTTTCAATTATTTTTAGATATCAAATAGCTCAATTTTTTTAAATTTATATTAAGAATCCCATTTTTTGTGAAATATATAAAATACCCAATGAGCCCAAAATGTGTGGGTGTCAAAAAGAAATAATAGTGAACAGTGACTTAGGTTTCAAATTATTTCTAAATTACTAAATAGTTTAATTTTTTTTTTAAATTTATATTAAGAGCTCAATTTTTGTGAAATTTATAAAATACCCAATCTGCACAAAACGTGTCAAAGTAAAAAAGAAATAATAAAATATTTTGACACGTATTGGTATTGGTAACCGACAAACTAGCCCGAGAGAAATATTGGTGCTCCTTAGGTTGAGATGAATACCATCTGCGAGCATCTGGTTGAAGCTTCCTTTCTTACTTGTAGCAAGTTCCTGCACGGGAGATGCCAGCTAATGTCAACAAAAAAGAGACTAACATCTCAAAGCACAAAATTTTGGGATAAGACAAATCTAACTTTGAAGTTGTCACAAAATGTAGTTGAACACGTTATCCAAACAAATTGCTAGGGCTTTAAAGAAGCTTTCAGGAATTAATGCTTTAAAATTGAAATGATAGTAGAATACTCACTTGTTGATTGTTATCCTCATCACTTGCATCCAACGAACCTTCGCTCCCACTTTCAGCACTATTCACAATCAAATATTAAGGCATAATACTAAAATAATACCCCAATTACTAGCAATTGACAAGGAATTGAAAAACATTATAATCAAGCCGAAGGGCTTGTGACAGCAAATGTTGAAGCTCACACACCTTTCTGAAGCACCATCATTTTCTGAACCTGAAGCTGCCTCTCCATTTTCCCCACCTCTTCCACCATCCAAACCTGAATTCCCCTTTGACTTTTTTATACAACTCCGATCTTTGACATCTGCTGTTTTCCCTTCCAACTCTGGGTTACTCTGCACTGTATTCGAAGTCTGCAAACATATGAGACACAAAAGCCCAGTATTGAGCTATATGACAGTAGCCAATGAAGCACAAAAACAAATTCACTCAGGAACAAAGTATCTGAAAATAACGTAGCAACCTTCCCATCAATTGCATATGATGTATTTTTGAATCATCCCACAAAGCATTATATAATTTCAGTGTGTCTTGTGGCATATTTTTCCCCTTTATTGTTTTTTTTGTAGGGGGTTTACATAAAGCATAACCTAGGAGTTAATGTCTGAGTAGCAACAATAGAATAATAAAGCCAAGTGTAAGGCTTTATGAGATTTAAAGAGTTCACATATTATCGGATTATCATGTTATTTCACAATTTAAAAGGTGGACATAAAAATTTATAACATCCTGAATCCATCTTTAGTGTTCTTTTTTTGAAGATTTAGGAATCAATTCCTCTCTCTTCACCCTTATCTCTCTAACTTAATGAGTGTTCTTAGAAATTTATTTGTAAAGTGATGAATTACATTTTTTTTTCTTAGAGGTTTTTTTGTTTTTAACCAGGAAAAAAAGACAATGTGAGAAGTTACGAAACTTCCTTTAATTTAAATTTGAAAAATTGTTCAATTTTATACTAAAAAACTACCTCCTTTAATCCATACAAATATGATGGGTATTTTGTTATTTATATGGTAGAAACATGATCAATTTTTAAATTATATAAATATCATTATTTTTATCAAAGACCAGATTAATTAAGGAAATATTTTCTCTAATAAAATATAACATAATTGTACGAGACCGTAAGTTTTAATTATTTTAAGAAATTATCAAATATGTGCTACACCATGGGGGATAATTCTACAAGAACTTGTCAATCAAGTACAATAGTGGTGAATATAGAAAGGATCCAACATAAGTCTTACCATTACCATATTAGGATGAGCATATACTCCTCCAGCAGGATACAAAGCAGGGTATGGAACTGGAGTGCCGTATGGTGGAATAAAAGGATGCTGCAAAAGGAAAAAGCTTTCTCACATTCAGAATTTCAGGTTGCATCATTGACAATTAAAAAAAAAAAAAAAAAACATGCCAATTGTGAAGGCATGCACTAAAGACACGCTCATGCTCTTACCTGCCCTCCCCACATATAGGGGTGGGGAGTTGGAGATGCTACAGTTGAGGCAAAAAAGGGTGGTGCAGCCCCGGCACCATAATAGGCCTGAGAAAGGAATAAAGCTATAAGCCAGCAGATTAGCTACAGCTGGACAATCACCTAAAAGAAATGAGTTCAAACTATAAAAATAGTCTACTCGCAATATAGGGTTAAAGCTTCATATATGTTATCCTTTCCAAATCTTATAATGTGGGAGCCTTGTGCATTAAGATGCTTCTTTAGTCAGAAACAACCAATCCTGAAAAATCAAAAAAAGAAGAAAAAACACACACAAAATAGGAAAAAAAAACCTCCCATAAAAAGAAAAAACCACACACACAAATACAGCATGTATATGACCAAATTGAATCAGACATTGTTCTTTTCATTGCAAACCTGCATCGAGCTTGACCAATCGGCATATGTGGGCACAGGCCCTGGTGATGTCTCCTAGAAAATAAACAAAATTGTGAATTACGCATAATCTAGAATTCATACAAATGGAAAAAATTTTTTTTTTCAAGGGCAAGGGGACAGATGGAGGTCGATAGAGGACCTGAGTTGAAGTTGTCACTTTTGGAGGCTGGGAAGGTGTGTTTTCTTCCTCGGCCCCCATTTAAGTAGATGGAAAATTGCACAGGTTTGGTGAATTTTGTAGCAGTATCTGTAAAGCATTAATCTTATTGGATGAGATATAGAGCATCAAATTCTACCTGAGATGCAGTGTATCCAAGCCTATCAAAAAAGATATGGAGCATAAAAAACCCTATCAAACAAGTTGCAGAGCATCGAAATATATCCAATGAAATGCAAAGCATGAAATCAAGAATTACATGCTTTCATTGGAAAGCAATTTCTGTCAACATGGAAACAAGAACATTTTGGTTGTAATTTAATCAAATGAATAGTTGACAACTCTGAGTATTACAGTACTCTAAAACCTTAACATTTGTTTCCATACACTACAAAATCAGTCCAAACCAGTGTGCTCATAACACATAAATTGTAACGCTATGTGGCGCAGGAAAGAGAATACAAGTAGGCTTCCAAGTTTAGGTTTAAACCTCCATGTTCCTTTTGATTATGTAATCAATGAGCTTGAGGGATGTTTGTTTGTACTGGATCTGGATGTTGGGTGCTTGATTGAGTTCCCTAGCTTTTTGAGGCACAAACCGTCCATGACTTCTGAACAATAACAGTACAATTGCTCAACTAATATCAAATCAATAGGTCGATCACACTTGCTTCCCCCCATCTCTTAGTCGGAAAGGATAGCATATATACAAAGAGAGAATGCTGGCACTAACCCTTATTTTCGTTTGACAGAGTAGTTCTCATTACAACTTCTATAAAAGGCAGCTTACGGCTCAAACTGTCCTATGAGGATCACTAAATTGGATTACCTTGGATGCTTTCACACCCACAACTTATTCCATTGGCTGATTAGTAAGTCTATTATCCATCATGATAGAATTGCGCAAGTATATTTCATCCCAGCACACTTAGGATCTCTATGTCAAAACACCCTTCAAAATCCAATTTGGCTGGAGAATGAATCCAATAATTCCTCATAAGAAAACTCTGATCTTAGGAAATACGTGTCATATGATTAAGCCAATCTCTATTTCTAGACACCCTCCAAAATCCATTGTGGGTGGAGAGTGAATATGACAACTCCTGATATGAAAGCTTTGATTTTAGGAAATACCAGTGTCTATGTTTAAGCCAAATCTTAAAAATACCAGTTCAAATGATATGCTATGCATCAATTTCCATTATGTTTCCGCAAAGCAATAACCTCATCCAACTGAAACATTATGACATGCTATGCTCTATTTGGCTGGGCATAAATTATTTGTAAGGATTAAGCAGACTGCAATCTATCACTAAGACATGCATATTCTGTTCCACAAATTATGTAATCCCAAAAAGAATGTAGCAAAGTCAAGAAGTTTCCAACCACATTATAATATGGGAAACGGTAACATCGCCAAATTGTTTGGCGTACAATCTGTCATAATATAGATGAGGCTTCATCAGATAAACCAGAACATCCGAGGGTCTATCCTCCCCACCTAACTTTACCTGCCAGAAAATATTATTGGCAATGCTATGAACGGTAGTAATTTGCTGCCACAGAATTGTACTTGAAATAGGCAAAACCTATATACTTTTTTTTTATTAATAAGTTTACTGTGATGGCTGAAAATTGACCGATGTTACAACATGTGAAGTATATTTCCTCAAATAAAGGAAAACAATTTCACAAGGAATACTTTAAGACGGATCATTTTTTTTCGTCCCACAAACTGGAACCTAAACTCTCTCTTTTTTCTCTCTTATTTGCAGAATAACACATTAAGACGGATCATTTTTTTTCGTCTCACAAACTGGAACCTAAACTCTCTCTCTGATCTCTCTTATTTGCAGAATAACACAACTGCTACTGTAAGCAAAGTGAACGTACTTCTTCCACCAGTCTATTTTGTTGGCAGACTTTTCCAGCCATGTTAGTTGTTGACTACAAGACCTTTGTTTCTCTCCTTTCACCCCCTCCCCTTTGAAGGGAAAACCCTTCTTTACTCAACAAAAAATGCTATGTTTTCAAAACCACCAGTACAAAGTAGTAACGGGGAAGCAAAGTTGATGAAATAAATATATCACATCGAGTGCGGAGACAGCAGATTAAAAATTTGGACGCTCCCACCGACGGAAAAAGGACCAAAAAACTTTAAGAGGAAATTCGCGAGAAAGGGATTCAGAAAACTCCAATCAAAAAGCAAATAAATAGCCTGAAGGCTTAAAATTTGAGGAAATACGCGAGAAAGGGATTCAGCATATATCCAATCAACAGGCAAATTAACCACCTGTAGGCTTAAAATTCATCGCACGAACTGGAAAGACTTTAAATACCTTTAGAAAAAGGAGTAGAAGAAGAGGAAGGAGAAGAAAGATCCAAAACGACCGCATTAAAATTACGAATCGACTTAAGTTTTCATAAGCGCATAATTTTTCTAAAACATAGTTAAAAGTTCAAACAATTTCCATGACCAGAGTAACAAGTATGTATCACAAACGCGGCAATCAACTAACAACATGATAGAAATCAATCGCTACAGTTCAGTACAGAAAAACAGTATAATTAGAAGAAAGCCAAAAAGAGAACCCCCCACCCCCCGCAAAAAAAAAAAAAGGAGAGAGAAAGAGAGGAAAGAAAAGAGCACTGACCTGTCCGGGCTTGGGAGCCTTACAGTTTACAGAGAGCGGTGAGGTGGAAGTCCAACTCGGACAAGACTCAGCTCGTTCCGGTGATTGGCTGTGATATAGCGCAGTAGACGCCAAACACAATATTGGAAACAGCCTTACAAAACTCAAACCAAACCGACCCGACCTGAATTTCACACCTTTATAGATCAAAGTCACCGCCGCGCCGCCGCCGCACCAGCAACCGCAGAGACACCAAGAATCATCAGCTGTGCGCCATTAGGGAAGCCGGTGTCGCGGGGTCCGAACAGATGTTGCGTGGAAGGTGTCGCTCTCGGCTCTGACTGTGCCCAGTAGCGTTTGGATATTTGGGGAACGGGACCGAGTCGTTGAGCATAGGGTTTCCTAATTTTTGCGGATGACACGTTGACGGAGAAGGTGTTACACTTGTCAGAATATTAGTGGCTAAAAGATGGAAAACAAATTGCAATTTTCCCATTTGTAGATGAGTCATGAGTCACGATCCTACTTAAAAGTAATAAAATTTTATTTATTTATTAATTATTATTAAATTATTTTTAATTTAATAATAATAATTTAAATATTAAATAAAAATATTTAAATATAAATTTTTATTAAAGTTTTTTTAATATTTAACTTAATATTTATTAAATATTAATATTATAACAAAAAAAATTTAAAAATTAACTATATGTAATTTTTTAATGTGTTAAAATTTTATCGATTGAATTTTAATCCAATAAATAAAAGGGAAGAAACAAAGAGAAGCAGATGATGGGGAGAAGTAAGATCCCCCATCCCGATGAGTCATGCGCCAACTAGGATAAACTTTTAAAACAGAATTATATAATATATTAAAATGCTATTATTTTATTTCAAAATTAAACCTAACACTTATTTCTAATTAATATATTTAATACTGAATAATAATATAAAAATATAATAATTTTCACCAAATACCAAATATCCATCTTTTACCGGTTCTTAGAATACTATTTGATAATATAAATTTATTTTTTTTATTGATAAGACTAAATTAGTAAGATAAATAGACAAATAAAATATTATATTATTAATAAAGTTATAATAA